>CM060969.1:119520137-119542637 GCA_030765045.1 Tenodera sinensis | reverse complement strand
AAACTTAAATACCAACTCTGGTTTTTAACCGACTTTTCGTTTTTGAGCTATGCTGTCCACAGACTGACAGACACACAGACGAACCTTTTTCTAAAAATGTTATTTTTTTGGATTCAGGTGGCCTCAAAACATATATTTCCGGTGAAATCTCCACATCGAATTTTTGGGTGGAGTACAATACTTCCCCTATTTACCAGTAGAGAAAGTAAAAATGGCTCAATTGTATGTTTTGTTGTATTTTCAGCTTGCATGTCATACATAATTGCAGTTTCTCAAATAGTTTCTTTTCCCCCACATATCTGTCAAAGTGCAGTGTTGCGACTTCCTCACAAGAGAACGTTCTAGACCTTTGCATCCTGTATCAGCTCCAGGAGTTCTGGAACATTCTTGGAAGCTGCAAATTCCTGAAGGCCACTCACAACAGATAATCCTTCTTTGAAAGTGCGAATTTTTGGCACTTTAGTACAAGAATAAGCGTTAATAAGAATAGTTTGACTGTGAAGACCGTATATACTCCAGTAGTGCACCCCAATCATGGCGCCTAAGTGGGTAGAGGTTGTTGACGCAGCGGCCGGGCTGTAGGCATTGGCTGGGAAAGGGCTGTTGGATCGCAGGGTTAATTAAAGAAGCGTGCTTAGGCGCGTCAGAGGCATAGGCACCGCCCCCCCCCCCCGCCAGTTGTCATAAAGTCATAAACAGTTTGTAGAAGACTGTGTAGAGAAGCGCATGTAAGTGCAGCACATCAGAATTTAAATTGTAACATGCTCCTTATTTAAGTGTTAAAATATGTGAAAAGGAGCAGAAATCAGTCACTGTGTTAATTCCACATAGTAGCCTTCATGACAGAAGGCTTTACATTCAAACAGAATATATATTTTCGTTTGTCTAAGTAATCCTATATGAAGCTTAATAATGAAAAAAATTAATCAGTGGACCTTTGTACCCGAGCTTCGGCAGCATATTGTAATAAACCTATATGTTGGCATCCACTGATACAAATGAGAACATCACAGAGAATTAAAAAGTAGCACCTCGATTGAGTTTTGGTTACAATTATTTAGTTCATCATTGTTTATTGTTCCTATACCAACTGTAGTCACAACAAATTAACTGATTCGGGAGTGGCGGTATTGGAAACGTAAAAAAGTAACAATTTTTCATATACAGGCTGTCCCAAAAACACTGACAACGCTTAGTATGTTGTGCGGAATCGCAAGCTGGTCGGTTTTCAAGAAGAAAACTCCGAAAATACACGGTTTGGGCGCTGTAGGTCACGAGACGGTCAGATCTGACAACAGTGCTGGTCATGAATTCGTCCACCTCTGTCACAATGGATATGTGACGTTGAGGTGATTCCGCACATTTACATCAAAGTGTGTTGGAGCTCATGTCGGCCATCTCTGTAGCAGCCGATGTGTCGCAATAATCTTAAAACGCTACTATATTGGAAACATACTGGATGGAACCAAGGACTCTGTGGAGCTCAGATCGTTCATCCGTAGTACACAGATGACAAAAGTTTGCATACGTTCCGTATTAAGGTAGAAATGTTAACAAATTGTCACAGGCGTACGTTCTCAAACATCGACTCTATCCTTATATACCACTGTCTGATATATCTCTTACGCCTTTTGACCACGTGACAATAATTGTTAGTACAACATTTACGCTCCTGTTTTGGAAGTTGAATTACAATTCAGCACATTAATTACTTAAACATCTCAAATAAGCGATAGAATACGCAATGTGGTAACGAACTATTTCCAATTGTAATTAACAATTTCACTCGCTCTAAAAGTTGTGCTGTGACATAATGTTAACCTCCGTACACACTTTAAAGTCGGATCGAGCATGAGGAATTTCATTTCCGCTGACTGTATTCTCTTTTAGGACGTTTATTTCGTAACCATAAAAAAACCTTTATGGTCATCTACTTATAAAACTTTGTGCTTTTGTTTTAGTTTTGGTGCTACATATGTTCTAAGAACGTTGCTTTTTTATATCAATCAAAGATGTCACGACTTACATAATTGCATTTACTTGTTCTAAAATGGTGTTAATATTATTGGATGCTTTCCTGAGAGGACCTTAACTTTCGTCTTCTGCAGTAGGATTCTTAGTTTATATTATTCACATATATTTGGTTTATGTATGGCATTTTGTAAATTGTCTAGGGTTTCTTGGATGATCATGTGGCTATCCAGATATAGGAGTAGTATAGGTACTAGTACTATACAGTGTTTTTCTGCCATCTCGGGGCAGATTGGGCATCATTCGTCGAATGGTACTCGCCTCGTCCACGTCTACTTTGCACCACTGGTGGAAAACCGTGACAGCACAGCAGGACCTCTCGTCAGGGAGCGGAAAACGACGCAGGAGGAGCTGCTACTACGCACCGCGCCTACTGCATACAGTGTAATAGCCAGGCCGGGCGCCGCTAGTTCGTCGAGGAGTGTCCTATAAGAGATCTGGCAAGCAGATTTTAGGGCACTCCAAGTTGAAGGAGAAGAAGACGCCACCGAGGCAGCTTTCCCGGAGCTGCCCGAACCCGGGACAGGCAGTGGGCATTAGCCCTCTACTCGCCAGTCTCATGGAAGAGGCTCGTAGAGCCCTCCCATCTACCAGCCAGGCCGGAGGAGACTTGACTAACAGACTGACGCTACCGCAGCCCCACAAGGTTATAGCCAAGGGTCCGGACTCAAGTCTGGACCCGGGGTTCGTTGGAACCCCAATAGGCGCGTCGAAAGGCGTCTGGCCCTCTGTGGGGAGCCGAATGGCAACTGCACCGACCAGGACTGACCCCAGTACCAGCAAACAGGTAAGACCTGACATGGTTTTGTCTCCCTCGACACCCTCAACCTCGAACCCCTCACCCGGTCCCCGAGTGAGTATCGCCAAGGCGAAAGCCAAGGCACTCACTAGGGCCAAGACTAGGCCGAAGGTAAAAAAGGCCGTAGGCCTTGTTAATCAAGGGACAGCAGTCCCACTCACACCACCAGGTCCCGTCAACCCTACTCCTGCACTGCCGGACGATGATGGCTTTGTACTAGTAGAGAGCCGCAGGAAAAGGTCCTCTGGTTCAAATCCAGACGGACCCGCTCCTTCACAAGAACCTGCAGCGTCCCCCCAGCACCAAGCCACACAAAAGGCGGAGAAGATCCCGCCTATTGTGTCTGACCCCTTCCCGAATCACGTCAAAGTGATGAAGGAATTAAGGGGAAAGCTAAGGGCGGAATTCCAGGCAACGCGGTATCCAGGGTGCGTTGTTATTAGGGCCACCACCTCTGGGGACCATGCGGCCACAAAGGAGGTGCTGAAGGCGTGTGGAATTAAATTCCACACATACTCGCTCCAGCGACCCCACGTGGTTCGCAGGGTCATCAGGGGTCTTGATTCTGAGACAGACCCCCAGGATATCCGTGCCGGCCTGATGGACGAACACGGAATCGAACCGCGGTCCGTGGTGCAACTCACCACAACTAAGGTGAAGGAGGGGAAACCTACCAAGGTGCCCCTACCACTATTTCTAGTGGCCATCATAAAACAAGGGGAGGGAACCCCGAAGATTGACCAGGTGACTTGCCTATATCATACGCGAGTCACGATTGAGCCTTATCGCGGCAGGGAGGGGCCGGCCCAGTGCTACAAATGCCTGGGCTTTCACCACTCCAGCTTTGCCTGTGAGAGGGCTCTAAAGTGTCTCCGTTGTGGGGGTGAGCACTTGTAAAGGAGTGCCCGGTACCAATGGATAATAAGAGGTGCGCTAACTGCGATGGTTGCCACATAGGCATCTATCGCGGGTGCCCTAAGCGACTTGCTATAATGCAAGGAAGACAGGGCAAGGCTGACGCTGAGGTTAGGCGGGGGGTCTCTTTCGCCGCGGCGATGGCGAGACACGAAAGTGCTCTCGAACGGGCCGAGACCGCGGAAGTGACCCCTACAAGCCGGGTCGCCGCCACAGTAGCTGAGCCGGTCCCAGATAGCGCCACACCTACGGTTGCGAGCGGCGAGACAACTCCAACAACCTGCAGTGCTCCAAAGGAGCAACGTCCCCAAAAGAAGGGGAAGAAGAAGAAGAAGAAGTCAGTGGGTAAAACCACACCAAAACCTGCTGAGGGGCAGAATCACAACAAAAAAGTTGAGAAACTCCCCTCTCCACCAGCACCAAAAGCTCCAGCTGTGTCAGCCAACCAGCGACCAGCTGAGTCCACCAATGCTGGCCCAGCCACTTCTGAGGCACCAGAGCCACACATCTCGCAACTATCCGTAGGTGACACATTTGCATCTGAGGACATGGCTGAGTTCATACAGTTGGCGACCTGGTTCGCAGACTTGGTTCAGCGTTCCCTCCCAGTCCTACGACGCTGCAGGGACACCATCAACAACCCCGGGATTTCCGCTGTGCAGAAGCATCTCACGGTGCTTCAAACGGCTAAGGACCTCTATTCTAACTCCACGAGCTCGTAATGGCGCATAGAACTGTGCGTTCATTTCGAGCTGCGTTCTGGAACGCAAATGGGGTTAGAGACCAGAGACCTGGCCTGCTGGAGTTCGTGGACAGTCATGGAATTGATATCCTGATGGTCTGCGAAACGCACTTGCACGCTGGTGTGCAGTTTACCCTGCCAAGTTACGCCGCTCATCGGTCTGATCGGGTCGGCCGACAGGGCGGTGGTACTGCCATTTTCATAAAGAATCATCTCACCCACACTCCTGTAACCATTCCTCCGCTACAACACCTGGAGGCAACCGCCATAAGGCTATCCTTGGGCGGGAACGATCTGGTGCTTGTGGCGGTATACGACCCGCCGGATGGTCACTTCTATGAAGCGGACATCATGGCACTCCTGAACCTACACCACAGGGTTTGCATTGCAGGCGACTTCAACGCAAAACACCCAAGCTGGCACAGCCGCACCAGAACGTTAAGGGCCGGGGATTGTACCGTCTCATTCGCGGGAACCCCGCCCTTCACGCGCACGGGCCGAGAGGTCCAACCTACTACCCGGCACGCGGAGCCGCGGACATCATCGATTTCATGGTCACCAAAAACATACCATTTCACTTGGACCTCTCTGTGATTAACGATCTGGATTCCGACCACAACCCTGTTGTGGTGGATGCAGACGTTAATCTTACTGCCCTGGGAGTGCCGGACTGGGTGGATGAAGTCGACTGGGATGCAGCCGTCCTAGCCCTTCAAAACTCTGTGGAAGCAAATCCTCGAATAGACTCGATAGAGGCTCTCGAGGAGGCAGCCACGGGGTTTTCTACCTCCGTCCTAAATGCGGTGCGTGCTCACACGCATCGCATTCCTACCGAAGCACCAAACCCGACATCTATCCCTGTCCCACTAAAACGCCTCATTCAAGCAAAGAATGCTGTCAGACGGCTATGGCAGAGATTCCGACATCCTAGGTTAGGAGTAATACACCAGAGGTTCAAATCCCTGGTGAGACGACTCCTAAGAAAACACAGGCAAGCAGCTTGGGACGAAACAATGCGTCGCGTAAACCTCCAAGAGAGGAAACCGTGGCGCATCGTCCGAGCCTTGAGGAAAGACAAATCTGCACACCAGCATCCAGTGCACAGCCCTCGGGGAAGACTTGTCTTTGAACCGAGGGAAAAAGCGGAGGCACTAGCAGACTATCTGGAAACTCAATTCCAGCCTAGGGTAGATCCTCAGAACGATGACCACACTGACCTCGTGGAACAAGCGGTAGAAGACTTCTTAGAAGTCCGACCCGCGGGCCACGAGGAGTTCCACATCCCGGTAGTTACCCCTCGCGAGGTAACTAACACCATCCGGCACCTAAAACCTAGAAAAGCCCCTGGGCAAGACCGTGTAACAGCGGAAATGCTCCAGCACCTACCCCATAGAGCCGTGATGCACTTGACCCGCATTTACAACGCATGCCTCAGCATGTGCCACTTTCCAGCTGTCTGGAAACAGGCGCGTGTGGTATGCGTTTTGAAGCAGGGGAAGAATCCGGTTTTCCCATCTAGTTACCGTTCCATCAGCCTCCTACCAGTTGTCTCGAAAGTGTTCGAGAAACTGTTCCTGTCCCGCCTCGGACCTCTTCTGGAGGAAAAAGGTCTCCTACCGGAACACCAGTTTGGTTTTCGTTCTGGTCATTCCACGACTGAGCAACTACTGCGTGTAGCCGAGAAAGCTTCCCTGGCTTACCAGGAGAGGGCTAAAACGGTGGCAGTGTTGCTCGACGTGGAAAAGGCATTTTCTACCACTTGGCATGAGGGGCTTGTCTACAAGCTCATACAGCAGGAAATCCCCCCTCCATACATTTACTTGGTGGCTAGTTTCCTACAGGAACGTAGCTTCCGGGTGAAGGTGGAGGGATCATTCTCTAGAGAGAGGCCCATTGGCGCAGGAGTCCCCGAGGGCAGTGTACTGTCACCGGCGCTCTTTGCAGCTTACATGGCCGATCTCCCGACGCACCCAAACACACTCATCTGTCAGTATGCGGACGATCTTATGATCCTCGCTGCTAACAAGAATCCGCGCTACAGTTACCAACAAGTACAAGCCCACCTCCGTGCCATCAGTAGATGGTCCGAGAACTGGCGTATGTCGATAAACCCGGAGAAAAGCTCTGCGATTCTCCTGGCGAATACGAAAGCAAACCGGCTCCCGCGGGACCTCGAGCTTCGGCGCCGTCGGATCCCCTGGGTCACTACGGCGAAGTATCTCGGAGTCACGCTGGACCGGCGGCTGACGTATAGACATCACGTCAGGGGCAAAGTACTGCAAGGCCATGCTGCTCTTCGGCAGCTATACCCCATATTCAGTTCCCAAACCATGCCTTTACGCCTGAAACTCCAGTTGTATCGAGCGATCATCCCGCCTCTGGTCCTGTACGGATGCGAGATCTGGGGAGTGGTGGCAAAGTCCACCTTCATCAGACTCCAGACGCTGCAGAACCGGGCATTAAGGATGATCTATGATACCGGCTGGAGATTTCCTGCCCATATCCTACATGAGCACTCCGGTATCCCGTACATTGTCGACGTGATTAAAACCCGCGCTCGCACAATGTACAACAAACTCCAGAACCACCCTAACCCTCTGGTGAATACTCTGGGTCAATACGACCAGAGAGAGCCACGCCGACTACCATCAAAGAGACTACCAAAGGACATCCTAAGCCCGGCGGTTTAACTCTGAAAATGGGAAAGGCGAAAGTACAATCTGTATTCAAAACAGAGAAAATACCTGTTTCAGTTCACCTCCTAGCGAGTGACTGACGGCCAGAACCCTAGAGGGAATTAGCGCGCCACCTGACCGGCCGGAAACGACCAACCAGAGACCGCGCAGAGCCCGCTCGCGGACCAATCCCCTCCAACCACCCCTCCTGCCCCTATAAAAACCCCTTGTACCATCAATCATTTCCCAGTGTATCATACATCCCTGTAGTAACACCATCAAAACCACCGCGCAGGTTAAGCCGTATAACGGCTAGGTACTGCGGACATGACATTCGAACGGGGCATATAAAATTGCACCCGCTCGACTCGTACTGCCTCTGGAACCTCTCTGCCATCTCCGGCACTCCATGATTGGAGCTCGTAGCGTCTACACCTCGATTCTGTGGGACCATTGGGAGCTTGGAGTGCTTGATCCTCTCTTCAGGGGCATAAGCGGGAGAACGACCGCGGCGACGTGGTGGTGGAGCAAAAAAAACTACGCACCTAGTCAGGTGAAAGCACAGTTTCGCGGCACGCTGCAAGACGTTTGACAGCAAACGGTAGCGTGTCGCACCAATCATCACTTGCGCTTCTTCGACATCGTTCCTGCTCTCGGAGGGGTGCGTGCTGGTACATTGCGGAGCCAGGTAACTATACCCCTTCTCTTCCATCACCATTCCCGACTCAGACAAACTGACTGACGGACCACGTGACTACGGGCTTGCAAGGCTGCAGCCAAAGGTGAGGACCCCTGGTCCAACACCTCAAGCCGTAATGGCTTGCCCAGGCGCCTCCTCCTC
This sequence comes from Tenodera sinensis, assembly GCA_030765045.1. NCBI lineage: Eukaryota > Metazoa > Arthropoda > Insecta > Mantodea > Mantidae > Tenodera > Tenodera sinensis. The sequence goes on along the minus strand of CM060969.1, from coordinate 119,534,634 downwards.
TAAGGAGGGGGTCCGGTCCTCTGCAAGCAGCCGGAGGGCAACCGTGCTGACCGACGGACCAACTACATCATCTTCATGCATCTCTGTCCCCGAGGCGGTACCACCTGCGCGTAAAAAGCGCAAGTGTTCTGCCCCGCGACAGGTCATTGATAGTGAGTCACCACCACTGGTTTCCTATCATCCTTTCTCTCCCTCTGACTCAGAGGCAGATATGGAAACTGACACCGAGGGCTTCACTGAGGTGAAGGGACGCCGGAACAGGCGTAACTCCACGGGCTCTCAGCAGCAAGAACCACAGGATACAACCCAACCCCCAACCAAAGGGGGGGAGAAAATACCGCCAATAGTAGCGGATGCTTTCAAGGAGCATACAAAAACCATGCGGCTCCTAGCTTCGCGCCTGAAAAGACGCTTTGAGGCAATAAGGAGGCCACGGAAAGTTAACATCAAGACCTCCTCACTCGAGGATTTTGAGGCAGCCAAGGCTGTACTTCGGGAATTAAAAATCCCGTTTTACAGTTATTCGCCCGCACGTCCTCACGTGGAAAGGCGAATAATCAGAGGCCTTGCCTCCGACTGCTCTACCGAGGAAGTCAGGCTGGCACTCCTCGAAGAACATGACATTACAGCAACAGTGGCCCAGCTGAAGAAGACTATTGTCTCCGACAGTGGACCTGAAAAGGTGCCCATGCCACTGTTTCTGGTCGTGGTGGACAAAGTGCGCGACCAACAAGTTCAGCCAATCGACACTGTGCGTCACCTAAATCTATACTGCCGTAAAGGTGGAACGCTTCTACGGCAAGGAGGGTGGTTTATTTTGTGTAACTATTTTATGGAGTGTACATATCAATTCTTTCAAGTGAAGTGCAAACAGTGTTGTACATATGACTAAACAGTGTATATAATCTTCGTGTTTTCCTGTGTATATTATCTAACCAGTGCTTAATTTATGGTTAGTGACAGTGAAAGTATTTGTGATATCCTTAGTGACAGGTATAGCGTGGGGTGCGCCTGGCGTTCCCCCGCGCGCAAGACAGTGAAAGAATGGCAGCAGCGGCACCACATGTTGCCGAGCCGAGCACCAGCGGCGCGCCAGCGCCTATATTTATAGACACCACCACAGCCGCAGCAGCACAGATCCAGCCCTCCCCACCCACATTGGCGGACGAGATGGAACACGAAGCACGCATACTGGAGGAAGAGCAGAAGGCAAGATCCCTTGCAAAACTAAAAAAGGAAGTGGAAGAGATTCAAGCAGAAATAACCTACTATACCGGAATACTATCAAATCTGGACGCAGACTCCATGAACTTTGGCAAATTCTCTCAGGACCTCGCGTACTGCTACAAGGAGTACGCCATAAAGAAGCGCGAACTGGTGAAACAGAGCGAGGGGTGGAAGATAGCGGCACCCAAGAAGAAAACAACAAGAGACAGCGGCAGCGACTCTGATGGCGAACGCCCCCAGTCTTCTAATAACAAGAGGCAGTCACGACAATCCACACCGCCCCATCCCCTCGCTCTACGCAACTCGTTCACACCACTGGAGGTAGCAGAACGCGAGGAGTCGGACTTCCCAGCACTTCCCCCACCCAAACAGAATCCCATCACACAGTTCCACAAACCAAAGATCCCACCACACCAGAAGACCCCAACAAAAACCCGCCCCTCTCCTCTCCCCCCTAAGCCAGTCCCCTCCACCTCAACAGCCACAACTACACGCCCGACGACCTCTACAGAAGAAAATCAAAAGCCACCCAGGATTATCATACCGGACACAAAGCAGGCAGTAAAGGTACTACAACTACTAAGAAATAAACTCAACAATGGCTCATACAAAATACAAACAACAAGGGATTGCCTGAAACTCTTCCTTCAGAGGAAACAAGACGCCGTCCCTACAATGCAGCTCCTGACGAACACCGGTGTCGAATGCTACAGCTTTACACCCAGAAGCGACCAGCCCCTGCGTTTCGTGATCAAACGCCTGCCTGCAGATCTGCAGGTGGATTACATAAAGGAGGACCTGGAGCAGAAGGGATACACCGGCGTTCAGGTGCGACAAATGGTGTCCCGCGGTAGGCCTCTTTCGAATTACCAGGTAAGCCTAGATAGAACCACTGATAACCAAAAGCTCATACAGGAAAGAGAAGTGTGCCATATGATGGTCACCGTGGAGGTCTTAAAAACCTTCCAAAACATCACGCAGTGTTTTAACTGCCAACAATTAGGCCACACCTTCAAAAATTGTCACATGACCTCCCGGTGTGTTCTTTGCGGTGGCCTCCACCGCCTAGCTGACTGCCCGAAGAAGGCCAAGGAGGACGCTGTACCCCACTGTGCGAACTGTGGGGAAGCGCATCCTGCCAGCTACAGGGGGTGCGAGACATTTAAGATGGAACGCCACCGCCGTCAACTGGCCGCCGCTGCCAGGAACTCTCCTGGTACTCAACCAGGGCCACGCCTCATTCGCCACCCGGCCCTGGTCCAAAACGGCACCTCTTTTGCAGGTGCCGCCGCAGGGATAAATGCACCTCAGCAACCACCAAATGGTCCCCCTCCACAACCCCAGCCCTCAGAGGCACCCACCAGTGACCTGGGAGGTTTGAAAGAAATATTCAGCCTCTTCAAGGATTTAAACCTCCCAGTTCTACTACCAAAGTTGCGGCCCATAATTGCAAGATTAAAAAGCTGCAACGATACCATGGAGAAGCTAGAAGCCATCATATGCTTAGTAACCACTCTCTTCGAGTAAATGGCAACTTCAAGGGGAGGCATAACTTTAACTCGCGCACTCCTGTGGAATGCAGATGGCATCCACAGGAAGCAACACGAACTTGAAAACTACCTGCGGCGTAACAAAATTGATGTCGCATTCATTTGCGAAACAAAATTACAGCACGAGCACACTTTTAAGCTCCAGGGGTACCAAATCTTTCGGAATGACAGAACTGGCAGACAGGGGGGAGGGACTGCTATTTTGCTCAGAAACACTGTTGCTCATGCTTCTGTTACGCTACCTGCAATGGCAGCGTTAGAGTGCACAGCACTTAAAACCCGTGTAAATAATCAAACGGTGATGCTGGTAGCGCTCTATCGGCCCCCCAACTCCTTAAATTTCATACATGACCTCGAACAAATCCTCGCTTTAGAGGAGCACGTTATAATTGCAGGAGATTTCAACGCTCGGCACCCCTGGTGGTTTTCACGCCGGGCAAACGCGGCTGGAAATCTCCTGGTTGAACTTATAACAGATAATGACGACTTAGAGGTACACCTTCCCCCAGATCCCACATTTTGGCACAAATCGGGGCACTTTGACCCCGAAATTTTGGACTTCGTACTAACAAAAAATGCGACACCTTTAATTAACTTTACAGTGTATCACAGCCTGGACTCTGACCACCTTCCCGTGCATTTCGATATACAGGGTGGCATTCCGGCCGGTGCCTCTGGGCCTCGAAGGAGGGCTGAGACCGACTGGAATAAGTTCACCATGGAAATGCACGGAATGGCGCAACCCAGACTGTCATACTATAGCGAGGCAGACATAGATGTCGCCATTGAAAACTTCACTGCCTCGCTACACACGGCCAAGAGAAGCGCTACCACTTACACCACAAGACCACCCGGTTTTTGCACGTACCCCGAGGTAGAGCAACTCATTGCGCGGAGACGACGCTTGACAAGACTGTGGCGGTATACCCGTCAGCCTGAATACAAAATGCTAGCGAAATGGCTACGCAACATCATTCGCCACCAAATTAGACTTAATAAAACTGAACAGTGGGAAAACAAAATGCTGAGTACCACCCATTCGGACTCTTCCTTGTGGAAATTATTAAAGGCATTTAAAGTCTCCACGAACGTCAACTCCGCAACTGAGGCGCTGCACACTCATGGCGGCCTGCACTTCTCCGAAGAGGAGAAAGCCGAGGTCTTTGCTGACTGTCTTGAAGATAGATTCAGCGAAAACCCAGTTACCAACCGAGATATAGAACGGGAGGTACAGACATGGGTACAAACCTGGGTGGCGCAGAAGCAAGAGCAACAACTACCCATCATAACACCGCAGGAAGTTTACAAGCTCATTAGGAAATTACCTAATGGGAAAGCTGCCGGCCCAGACAAAGTGACTAATGAGGAACTTAAGCATCTCCCGAGAAAAGCCCTGGTGCAACTGACTAAAATTTTTAACGCCTGTCTGCAGCAAGGCTATTTCCCCTCTACCTGGAAACGAGCCAAGATAATTATGCTCCCAAAGCAAGGGAAAAGCACCAGGCAACCGCAAAACTACCGCCCCATTAGTCTTTTGTCTACTATTGGTAAATTGCTCGAAAAACTTATACTTTTTCGACTCCAAAAACAAGTTTCGGAATCTCATGAACTATCAAATTCACAGTTTGGTTTTCGAAAAGGACATTCTACTGATTTACAGCTTCTCAGACTAACTGATGACGTAACAGAGCAATTTAACAATGGGGCTTCAACGTTGGCGCTATTTCTGGACGTAGAAGCCGCATTCGACCGGTGCTGGCACAATGGCCTTATTTACAAACTGCACCACAATTTCCCGGCTCTTCAAAATTATCTATATTTGCTGCAAAATTTTTTAGAAAAACGGAAATTTTACGTCCAAGTGGGCCGCTCCTCCTCACGGGAGAGAGTGATGCGGGCTGGCGTCCCACAAGGGGCAATTATGTCCCCCTTTTTGTACATATTATTCACCAATGATTTCCCAGTGGACGCCAGATGTAAGGTCGCCATGTATGCCGACGACACTGCAATATACAACCACCATAGAAATCCCCGTTTCGGCCTCGCAGAAATGCAACGTTATGTTAACAACTTCCTTTCATGGCAACATGACTGGAAAATCAAAATTAATCCCAACAAATGCCAGCTGATTCATTTCTCTAAGCGGCATCACACTTTGGCAATGGACCTAACGGTCGGTGGTCAGGTATTGCATTGCCGTCGGCAAGTTAAATACTTAGGGGTTACCTTGGACCGCACAATGTGCTGGTCCACCCACATAAAAAATAGCGCCAACAAAGGCAGACAGCGGCTAAAGTTATGCGCCCCCATCTTCCGCAGCAAACAGCTGCAACTGAAGTCCAAACTCGTCCTGTATAAAGCTTTTATTTTATCGGTAGTTCTATACGCGTGTGTGGCCTGGGCAAATGCCTCAAAAACCGCCCTGAAGACCATCCAAACCCTCCAAAACCTCTCCCTCCGAAAAATCCTCTCTGCTCCCATCCTAACCACTAATCAAACCCTTCACCAAGAAACCCAGACCCCATCCATACCCGAGGCAATTACAAAAAGAGCCACTGCCGCGTGGGCGCGCATCAGAAACCACGACAATTATGTCATTACCAATATCGGCAAAGGTGAGCCGAAGCATCGGAAGCATGCTAGAATTAAAATGTTTTAAACGTCACTCGGCTCACCGACTGATGCGCGTCCACGCAAACACGGTCCTAGGCCGCACACACGCTACCTCAGAGGCCTGCACCCCAGTGAACAGGTCAGGAGCTGCACCCTGCCCCGCCCAGGATAACCGCGGAGTGTACATAGTGTATATATAGTGTATATAGTTAACGTGTGTATATAGTTCTTTGTTATAATGCTGGGACGCATAGTTACGTGTGCCCAGCAAACATGTGCGAGCGGGACGCTCACTTGAAGTGCCCAGTGAGCGTGCGTGTATGTGTGTGTGTGTGCGTGCATGAGGGCATATCACATGATATGCCAGAGTGAATGAGAGAATGCATGTGTGTAAAAAAATATGTATATAGCAAGAAAAAAGCGAAAAAAGACAAAAACAAAATATAAACACATACCCAAGAACTATACACAAGAGAACTGCTCTCGGTGGCCCAAAAGAGGGTCACTGTATGGGTTTTCTTAAAACCCAATGTATATTTGTTGTAAATATCAAAAAAATTGTAATCCAATGATAAATTAAGTCTGTACGCTGGGCCCCATGTACCAGCACCAGACAAAATTCTTTTAATAAAATAATCTGAATCAAGGAGGGTCCCGTGCAGTGTCGCAATTGCCTGGGATTTCACCATTCCAGCATGGCATGTGAGCGCCCGCTTGCATGTCTGCGATGTGGTGGAACCCACAGAGTGCAGGACTGCCCTAAGCCGGATACGGACAGGGAATGTGTCAACTGCAAAGGCGCGCACTGCAGTGTCTACAAAGGATGCGCGACGCGCCTGAAAATTATAGATAGCCGTCGCAAGGGACGCGCGGAAGCGGCAGAGGTCCGCCCCGGCGTTTCCTTCTCTCACGCCCTTAATAGGGCAGAAAAGACACTGGCCCAGGCCAAGGCCCAGGCAATAGTACCTTCCCCTGCCACGACTGAAGTCTCAGCACCACCTCCAGGCCATACAGAGGAGTCTGTTGTGGCCAATGCTCCTCCTAAACCTAAGCGGCGAAGGAAACACAAGAGCAAGCGTCAAGCCGCGGAGAGAGCAAGCACAGCTCCTCAACAGCCTCCCAAGGCGCCGGCAGAGCAGTCCACTGAGGCAGCTCTGGCACCAAGGGATACTGCTGTTACAGCCGGCCCACAGGTGGCACCTGTGGTCCCCACTGTACCCATGACCCCCCCTGCATTAGGGGGAACGCTCTCGCAGGCGGACCTGGAGGAATTTCAGGACCTAACCCTGTGGTTCAACAACATAATAAACCGAATCTTGCCTGCACTTCGGAAATTCAAGCTGCAATACGAAAGCCCTAACCTGAGCCCCATGCAGAAGCATGCCCTACTGGTCCAAACCTTGGCCCAGCTGTTCCCTAACTCAGCCAAGTAATGGCCTCCAGACTTGTCCGGAGACCATTCAGGGCTGCGTTCTGGAACGCAAATGGCATAAGGGGCCATTACCCAAGCCTCGTTGAGTTTGTGCAGTCGTATGGAATTGACATTCTGATGGTCTGCGAAACCCACTTGGATGCTGCAACCAACTTCTCGCTGCCGAGTTACGTCACCCATCGGTCTGATCGGGTCGGCCGACCGGGGGGCGGTACAGCCATTTTCATCAAGAACCACATCACTCATACATCCTTCCCTATCCCACCACTACAACACGTGGAGGCCTGTGCCATTAGGCTTGCCATTGGCGGGGTGGATACGGTGTTGGTAGTGGTATACGACCCTCCTGATAACCGCTTCTACGAAGCTGATATTAACACCCTCCTGAACCTGCATCCTGCGGTTTGCATCGCAGGCGACCTCAACGCTAAGCATGCACATTGGCATAGCCGCGTTACCAATGCCAAGCGGCGAGGGCTCTACCGCCTGATCAGCGGTAACCCAAGCATTCTTGCGCATGGACCGAGAGGACCTACGTTCCATCCGGCCCGAGGGAGGCCAGATGTGCTCGATATCATGGTCACCAAAAACATTCCTTTTCATCTAGACCTCTCAGCGGTCAATGAATTGGACTCCGACCATGACCCTGTCTTGGTGGATTCCAACATTGACCTGCCAGCTCTGGTCACTCCAGACTGGACATACGAGGTCGACTGGGATGCAGCCATCCTTGAACTCAACCAGTCTGTGGACCCGCGTCCGCGTGTCGATTCTATCGATACACTGGAGGCGGCAGCCACGGCATTCTCCCAACACATCCGGGATGTGGTGCGTGCCCACACGCACCGCATTCCATCCGACATACCTAACCCTCGTACCATTCCCATCGAACTCAGACAGTTGCTCAAAGCCAAAGCAACTGTCCGAAGGCTCTGGCAGCGTTTCCGCCATCCCAGGATACAGGCCGTTTACCAGCGGTTCAAGTCCCTGTCACGACGCCTGCTGCGTTTACACCGCAAAACAGCCTGGGAAAACACGATGGCAAACGTAGACCTCACCGAGAAACAACCATGGCGGATAATTAGGTCCCTTAGAAAGGACAAAAACACACATCAGCATCCTCTACATGGCACTCGCGGGAGACTCTCTTTTGAGCCCCAAGAGAAAGCCACGGCTTTCGCAGACCATCTAGAGTCCCAATTCGAACCCCGGGAAGATGTCCAGGACGAAGACTTTACTGAACTCGTGGAGGCGACGGTAGATTACCTCTATGAGGCACCTCCGCCGCCACGCGCAGAGATCCAAATCCCCTTAGTCACCCCAAGACAGGTGGCTTCTGAAATCAGAAGATTAAAACCTGGCAAATCCCCTGGGCATGATGGCGTCACGGCGCCCATGCTCCAGCACCTTCCCCGAAAGGCCGTAGTCCACCTGACGAGGATTTATAATGCATGTCTGCAGCTTCGTCACTTTCCTACTTGTTGGAAGGAGGCGAGGGTGGTCTGCATTTTGAAGCCCGGCAAGGACCCGGTTTTCCCTTCCAATTACCGTTCCATAAGCCTATTACCCATCGTTTCAAAAATCTTTGAACGATTATTCCTATCCCGCCTCACTCCTCTCTTCGAGGAAAGGCAACTTATCCCGGATCATCAGTTCGGTTTCCGTCATGGACATTCCACTACACTACAGCTGCTGCGGCTGATTGAGAAGGTTGCCCTGGGTTTCCAGGAAAACTTCAAAACAGTCGCGGTGCTTCTGGATGTAGAAAAAGCCTTTGCAACCACATGGCACCAGGGGTTACTGTACAAACTCAGAGAGGCTGAAATCCCTCCCCCCTACCTCACCCTGATTGGTAGCTTCCTTCGGGATCGCTCTTTTCGGGTGCGGGTGGAGGGGAAGTTGTCCTCGGTTAGACCCATAGCGGCTGGAGTTCCGGAGGGTAGCGTGCTATCGCCGTTGCTCTTTGCTGCCTACATGTCTGACCTACCCGTGGAACCGCATACTGTTACGTGTCAGTATGCAGACGATGTCCTCATACTGGCACAGAACAAAAATGTTCGGTACTGTTTCCCTCCACTACAGCGACAGCTCGACGCTATCGGCAGGTGGAGTGAACAGTGGAGAATGGCCATTAGCCCGCAGAAGAGCCAGGCTCTACTACTGGGCAAAGTTCGAAACTGGCGGCCGGGTGTATCCCTGGCAATGCGGCGGAGAAGAATCCCTTGGGTTAACTCTGCCAAATACCTGGGGGTACTACTTGACCGTGGTCTAACCTTCACTCCACATGTCAGAACAAAGGTCGGTCAGGGACATGGCGCCCTGAGACAGCTATATCCCATACTCCAATCAACCATGCCCACATACCTGAAACTACGCTTGTACCGTGCGATCGTCCCGCCTCTGATCCTGTACGGGTGCGAGGTCTGGGGTACGGTGGCTCGTTCCACCATCCGCAGGCTGCAGACCGTGCAGAACAGGGCGCTTAGGATGATCTACGGTACCGACCGTAGGTTTCCATCACACATCCTTCACACTCATTCCGGCATCCCATACATTGTGGACGTAGTGCGGGACAGGACTCGCACAATGTATGACAAACTCACACCTCACCCAAACCAGCTGGTGAACACCCTGGGGCAATATGACCGTCGCCTCCCTAGGCGGAGACAGAGCTAGCGTCTACCCAAGGACGCCCTTGGCTGGTAGGTACCGCTTTGCCTTCATCATCCTCCACACCTATCACCTATTCCCCTCGGTTTCCTGTCACTGGCACTGCATTGCTCGTCGGCCATGGCTGACGAAGTAATCAGTAGGGAAATGGTCGCTTGGATGGCTAGACATCCAAGATCCGACAGATCCCGCCGCCAGTGACAATACAGGAACCCACCCTGCACCATCAGACATTACAAAGACAAAAAGCCTGTAACATATACCAACCTATACCACCACACGGGTAAATCCGTATTTAAACGGATAGGTACCGTGGCCACCTTACCATCCGCCTGGGTTAACCCAGACGACTAGTACTCACTCCTGGACTCCTGGACTCCTGCCATCTGGTAGTCTAGTCTATGACACATTCTACCCAAAAATTTTATGTCGAGAATTTACCGGAAATATATATTTTAAGGTCCCTGAATTAAAAAAAAAGCATTTTTACAAAAAGGTCCCTGTGTGTGTGTTTGTCAGTCTGTGGACAACATAACTCAAAAACGAAAAGTCGGCTAAAAACCAAAGTTGGTATTTAAGTTTAATGTCTTTCAAGGATGCGACACGAAGATTTTGAAGAACATTGCTCTACCCTTTACATGAAACATTTTTAGAACATTTTGATTTTCTTGAAAATGTCTCTAACGATTTGATTAAAATGACATATTTATGATATTTATAGGAGAAATGAAATGTATATTTTGAATTTTCTGGCTATAGCCGATATAGTCCTGTTTACTCTTGATGACTTTTGAATAACTCGTAAACCGTAAGAGATAGGCAAAATCTTACTATACAAACAATTGTAGATCTTGCTGAAATACACACTTATGTCCCAGTAAACGTTTTTTGTAGAGTGAACCATTTCGGAGGTATTCCTTGTTATTTGTGACAGTTTCGGAAAACTTAAAACTTTTGTGAAATGCAACATCGTTGTTCATTTTTTATGTTATGCGTGCAAAGAGACCGGGATCTAAAAGCTTTAAAAGTTTTGACTATCACTCAAAGTCTACTGTGTTCCCATATTCCCCTTGTACCTATAAGGAGAAAGCAATAAGATAATTTGTACAAATGTTTATCTCAACTAACACGAAGAAGATATAGTAATAAGAGTTTGTAAGGAAGATATGAATAACAAAAGTAATTCTTTATGAAATTTAAATTACTCGAAGGATCCACTGAAATGAGAGATTTTGCAATGTGAATTCCACATGACTCTTTCACCATATATTTGTTTTTCCAGTCTGTACCCAGGCAATATGTCCTCCCTGCTGCATCAGTAACATGAAATCATGAACCAGACCATCTAACTCACCCTCTAGACATAGTTAATTATGAATGTAGCTTTTATTAGGAAATGAGCTTCTCTGTATCTTAAAAGGACTGTTACAATTCGATAACGTATACCTACAGGTAACTATGAAAGACAATTTACATTGCTTTTAATAAGGAATTGAGAGCAACTGCTCGAATATAACTGATTTGGTTTGAATTAACACACAGGTAGAACACTCCCAGTGCCCGTGCCGTGCCGTGTGTGTGGAGATAAGAGTTTTGGCAAGCATTACGGCGTATTCTGTTGCGATGGATGTTCCTGCTTCTTCAAGCGCAGCATCCGGCGGAAGATGCTCTATACCTGCATCGGTAAGTGGACCATTAGCAGCTCCTCAACTTACTTTTCACATAAAACAACCTTGACGTGCGATTTTCTGTAGTCTAGAGTTACGAGTTCAGAAGTAAAATTTTAAAACTTTAGTATTAAAACAAAACTAGAGTTTGTCCACCAGCTCATGCTCCCAGGCAGGAATGCAGCGAGCCAGTACGTCAGTAAGCAATTCCAAGTAAACAGCGATATCTGAAGCAGAAGTCGTGTTCCTAATTACGCTTGCGATAATGGTACCAACCTTGGAATGTGTAATTACGCTATATTAAAGCAAAGAACTCGCACAAAATAGTGGCATTTGAATGTCATTTTCAGCTTATAAAACGTTAACGATGTTTTCAACATCTCTGTCTTACTCCCGCTGATCATTTTCTGTCTTTTCAATGTTTTTAAAAAACACTGCCAATTTATTTTGGTCTTAAGTGATATATCCTCGAGCGTTATGTCATAAATGCAACCAAACGACAGTGTGGCACAATGAAACCAAAAATTTGTCCAATTTAAGAACCTCTTTAAGTTTGTTTCAGGTATCCTATAAAGAACCCCTTTATTCTGCAACCACAATAACATAGATTTCACAGCACTCCTAGTGGGGGGAGGTTTATCTACTTCTACACTCCTTTTTGCATTGCTTTGGACATGAAAGTAGTGACTCGTACGGTTTTACAACTTAAATTAAGAGGAATGAGTAAATATAGCACGATTAACATTGGAGTTAAGTTGGCAACGTAACCAGCAGAGAAATGTTTGTGCAGAAGTTTAAAAATCTCAGGTTCCAGTACGTGGAATATCTCTCCCCTTCATACCCCTAAGGCTATGAGCTGGTGAACAAACAGTACCTCGTGGTTATTGTATTCTTCCATTTCCATAAAACCTTTAAATATTTTTTTTCACGAATCCTTATATCAATAACTCAGGCAGAGGACCTTTATGAATAAATTTTTTCTTATTTTATCAATTTTAAAAAAATTCTTATGTACCAAATGGTGTCTAAAGCAGTGTACTGTAAGTTCTAGATACTTTTTCTTCCTCAACTGTATTTAATTGGGGTGATTAGAAGATAGAACAACGTCTTCTCTAAATTAGACACAGAAGAATATGTGAATTTAAATAAATAACGCGAGTAAACCTGACGTATTTAAATTTATATTCCTCAAAGATTCAGCAGAGATATGCTATTAACAAAGTATTTCAGTTAAAATGGCTTTTATGAAGGAGACAGCCAACAAAGCCCGCTAAACAATGTGTACCAGAAAACAGCTGTTCACCTCCCAATGGTATGATTCTATGTCATCGCCTAATGCATATTTAACGCTTCCAAATTGCATTCCAGAGACATAAAATATCCATGGCACTTTACTGGTCCCAATGGCAATCACAGTTATCATTAACACGCTGGGACCTGATAATTGCATTTAGTGTGATAAAGCGCGTGTGGCGAGGTTGCACTGTTTATTACATTTCGATATATCTTTATAGCTTACTGCAACAGATGCAACTTTTGTTTTAAAAATCAACACCATGCCCCTTAAATATCGTCGGTTTGTTACAAAAACACACATACAGTATGCTAGGTACACATATCTGGATAAATGGTAGCCTAACGTGTATCCATTTCGGCGTTTTAATTTCTTTTCTCTTCGTCTAACAGTTTTCTTACAAATCAATCACCACGATTTTTGCGTAGTGGTAACTATCCGGCCAAATGATCAGTATAGACGTTTTCCTTGCACGTCATCATACGTCAGGCGCTATCTGCTGGCCGAGGTAGTGTGGGGTCATTGACCTTGCAGAAAGCATTCGAACTCAGTTCCAATGCAGCATTCATTACCAAGAGTGCGTCACGCTTTCCCTTTCCCGCTCTCGAGAGAAAATCAACAAGTATACTTGTGTGTGGGCTTACTTGGAGGTGCTAACCAAGCTGAAAATATGCTACTTTGAATAAATAAATTTAGCAAATGTTCATATAGTATTTTTCCTTGCACTGTTCTCAATTTTCAATACAAACACCTGTACTTATAACATGTACAGTTCATTGCTACTCCGCTTCCATCCATAGCCACTCAGAGACAACAGAACGAGTAAATCAATTTTAAAATGGACTATAAGTGAGAGATGTATTGTCCCAAGAAATCAGCTTTACAAATGGGCCCTCTCTGACTCCCTCTATTTCTCTCTCTCACTCTATCTTTCGATACTTTTGTACAAGAGTAGAGAAAGTCATGTGAGAGCAACACATCAGATATTTCATAGAGGACTACAATACCTCATACTTCTGACATACTGACATGCAAAATAAAATTTTAAAAATCTGATGTGTTGCACTCACATGACTTTCTCTACTCTTGTATTCTTACAAACTCTTATTCCTATGTATTTCTTCTTCATGTTAGTTGAGATAAACATTTGCAGAAATTAGGCGCGATAGTCAAAGCCTTGACATTGCGTTCTCTTTACACGGCCAAACAGATTAAAAAAAAAAAAAAAAAAAAAAAAAAAAAATTAATAAGGACCTTCTATTTGAGAAAAGTATAAATATTGCGAAACTCATACAAAGAACAAGGAATATCTCCGAAGTGGTTTACTGCATAAAAACATTCATTTGGATATCAATTGTGTGTTTTAAGGACATTTGTATTTTTGTATAGTAAGATTTGGTCTATATCTTATGATTTACTACCTTTCAAAATAATCCAGAGTAAACAGAACGACATGGGGTATAGCCAGAACTCAGAACATACATTTCATTTGTCATAAACGTATATTTAACATGGCATTTTAATCAAAATTCTTAGAGCCATTCTCGAGGAAATCAAAATTTTGAAAGAATGTTCTATGTAATGGGTAGCTTGGGTGGAGGAATTTTCTTCAAAATCTTCTTGTCGCATTCTCGAAATATATACACAAAACACACACACGTACGCATATTTTTCTAAAAACTGTGTGCACCCACGAAACCTAAATAAATTCACAACACATTACGTATTTTTACCCGAAAATAAAAATGCAGAAGGCATTTTATACCAAGTTATTTCTTTGTAGCTTTAAATTTTTTCTAAGCATTTACTGTTGTTGGTTGTAAATCCCCAGTATTTGTATGCTTCTTATCTGTCTAGGATAGAGTTAGCAGGGACATGGTGGAGGGAGATGGCAGTACCACCATTACGGAGTCATGGGTTAGAGATTAAGTGTGACCGATGACACAAATCTTGTGACACGGCTAAGTGGGTGAATCCAGGGAATTGCCAAGCTCGTAATTGAAGATTATTACATAGTTAACAGTACTGCGTAGCTTCGTTCATA
>CM060969.1:118555137-118822637 GCA_030765045.1 Tenodera sinensis | reverse complement strand
TTTCTTTATTAACACTTTGCTTAATCTGCAACATGTGTGCGAACATTCTCCATGATATATCAACGTGTTAAACTCAAAATTTTATTACGAGAAGTGAGGTGTAATATAATTTCATTGACAGAATATTCACTAGCCACCATCTTTGTTTACTGAAGATCCTGAGTGTGGTCTTGTTCTTCAGGAGTGTTGACAATGAGGTTTAGTGACATTAGCAGTGGATATGTAAGATGTTTATTCATCACCAGGACGACAGCCTCTTCATTCTTATTTAATGTGACAGTTTTCAAGCCCGATGTCTGCGTTAACTTTACTTGCTTCTGCTCATTTAGAGAAGCAAGAGTCACTCTGCACATGAAGTGTCTCATTGGGTGCATGCCAAGAAGAATTTCGCGATGCTCTGTCCGGTGGTTTCTCTTAGCTTTTAGTGAGCGGGAATTGCATGACCATATGAGGTCCAACCCCATGTTGAAACCACTCAATTTCCACGGGTGTTCACCAGGACTAACTAGCATTCGTCCACAGCGAATGGCAGATTTCAAGAACTCCTCATCTGGCATTACTCTGGGTCCCTTGTCACCTCCATGGTCAACTCTTAGGAGGTTACTCCACTGCTGGGTTACTGCTGATGTTATCCATGAAAAAGGCACTATCCTGTCAGACTTCAGCATTTCAATATTCTGAAGCTGGTTCACCAAATGCTGGAATCTCAAAGCCTGAAATGGCCCAGCAAAATGTTTGCCGTCTTCAGTCAAAAGAAATTCTTCTTTATCTTCCCTGCTCTGGAAAAAGTGCTTTACTGTCAATTGAGAATCCTTTGCAAGTGTCCCCCAGACTGGATGAAACTGCAGGAACAGCCAGAAGCGAAGAAGAGCATAAAGTGAGAATTCGTCTTGTAATACGAAGAGATCAGGATTTGACACTAGCTTCTCTAACAAGTCACTCTTTATTCCCAACAGTCCCTTTGGTTGTTCTTGAAAATCACCCAGTAAGTTGAATAACAGCCATTCGAAAGTTGCCTCTTTAACCTTCAGCGATCCATATTTACATGCTGCCTCATAGTATTCTGTTGCAGTCTCAATATTTATAGTTTCCGTCATTACTTCTGCACATTGGTCAATTATTCCTTCAAACTGGAAAAGTGTTGCAGTTGCTAGTGTAGGTACCACGTCAGCTGGCTCCAATGTGATTTCATCTAGGTAGAGTGCGCCAAAGACTCTGTAGAGTGAGTCCAGATTAATTTTTGGATCCACTATCTCAATTCGCACTGTTTCTTCATTAGCTTCTTTCCATAATCCAGAAAACATACTTGCAAAATACGGACTCTGCGAAAGATACACTTTATGCAATTTCCAGTGTTTTTCTAATGCTATTACTGTGACATCGCTGTTTTTTCCTTCTTTGAAGAGCGTTTGATATATGTACTGCGCTGTGCTCATTAGCTTTCTTCTTTTAGGAGTGTGCAAGATATATTCCGTTTCTGAGCCGGCATCGCCGCTGTGATTTCTTCTTGGCTGCATTCTTACATTATTTGCAATATTTTGCACCTCCAAAGTAGCGACTTCAGTCACAAATTGGCCCAAGTTATTAATTAAACTTTTAAGTATACAAAAGTAAAAGATAAATGCTCATTTTAAACTTTCAACGTATAATTTTTTTCCTTCAAAATAAATGCATAAATGCATACTGCAACTTCTGAGTTAGTTTACATGGACAAAAGAATAAATGTAAACTTAAACAATACACAATCGCAATTCTTATACTGAAAAAGTACTTCGAAATTTGAAATGACAGAACGCGCAACTTTCAGTTAATATTTTAAATAAAATGCTAACTTATTATGGTGTATTATATACTTGGGTATGCCACTATGGGTACTTCTCAAATTGCCCTCAATATCTTGGGTTAAATGACACACTTCTGTGGATTGTGGTGTACAATAGCGGCTAGTCGTCTGCTTTTGAGGAATTCATTGAACGTGAAAACCTTTCTTTCAGGATTATAATTAATTTGTTGACCTAATAGAGTGTAATTATGACCTCATAACTCCACAATGCTATATAGTTACAGCACATTAGGTAAGTACGACAGAAGGTATTGCGCCAAATTAATTTATTCATAGTATTAGAACAGCTTTTAATATACATTACTGGGAACACCTTAAACATTTAGTACAAATGTCCCTGTGAACCCAAATGGATAGACCAGTTTTTTGTATCCAAGTCAGCTATTAGAAACCCAACGTCGTATTTTTGTGATAATTGTTGACAGTTCAGGAAGAATGTATGAGTCTTTCTTGACTGCAGAGAATTTGGAGAACAAAAGGGTCCATATGTATAGAAGTATGTTGCAAAACACTATCAGTACAAAAGCGGGCCAAACTTCCGCGTATGAATCAGATGAAATAATCGGTTAAATGACGTTGAAACGCGACAAGTCACTTTAGGGTATTCACCATAGCGGAAAAGCTCACCATTATTGTCAATGAGCGCACTTAATTGTGTTATGCGGGTTGTTATTTTATAAAATAACTTATAATAAGTTATGCCCGTGAAGTGAATTACTCCAAGAAGAGTAAAATCAGTTGTTGCATTATGCCAAAATGCTCATGGAAGTAGAATGAAAACTAGGTGGCGCCGTGGCCGAGCGGTTAGACCGTTCTCCTACCCCAGGGACCCCGCATGCGGTATTCGTGGTGGGCAAAGCGGCGTCTGGGTGGGTTTTCTCCGTTTCTCCGGTTTCCTCTACCACTCATTCCACCAATTGCTCCATCATCACCTTTCCATTAATCCATTTCGCCTGCATTTCGTGTCATTTTCTTTCTCTCTCATACCTGGTGCTTGGCTGACCACCCGCTTCCAGGTCTTCATTCTGTCCGGTCCATAGGTTCGTCTGCTTCCCGACAGGCACGGCTTGTAAATCCAAAGGGGTGTAAGTCCTGCATAATGGAAGGGTAATCAGGTAAAGAAGGAACAGTTCATTAAAAGAAGCCGCTACGATGACTACAGTAGTTACAGTTTGCAAAAGTTACAACAATGCAGTGTTTGTTCATCTGTAAAACAATATCATTTGTATTAAAAAGAAATAAGCGAAAACATGCCTTTATGCTCAACACCTCCTAATGTATCTATTATAATAACTGTATTATTGACGAGAAAACCCCTATTTATTTTCAAAACTTAAATCGTTATTTAATTTTATAGTTGCTGCGGTTTTTTTACAACTTGCGATGTATTAATGATGTGCCTTGTCTGTGATTTTGACTATGTTTTGCTTGAATTTTTCAGTACCTTAAGCAATTTTCAAGTAGTGCCATCTTGTTTGTCCTGAGTTCATGCATAGAGTATATAACACAAGGAGGGTACATACAAACGAATTGATTGTTGTATCAGGGAATAAGGGAGAGAGAAAGTTTGATCAGCTAGCGCCACTAGTCGGAAATATAGAATGGTAATAGGTGCTTACATGCACGCCGGCGAAGACAGCTAAATTCACAATGCAAGGTGTGATATTTCATTAAACAAAGGAAGGTTAATAAATATCGGGAGAAAGCTGAAATAATATCTGGGCATGTGGCTACACGCACGTGGTGGGGGTGTGGTCGCAGGGGACAAATGAAACACTAGTTGGCCGAGATTTTATTTGGCAGAAGCCGCTAGTATGTGCATGCGAGTGTGTTCGGCCAGAGAGGAGAAATGGAGGTGTTGCCCCCTCCAGTCGGTATGTGACACCACACTAAGCGCGGAAGAGAACGAGTGATTTGTCCCAACCTAACCCCTCGACCGACCGGCACAAGCTATTATTGGGTCGTGAACATAGGCGTTTTTATTATTCAAAACCTCTTAGTGATACTTGTTCTCCTTGTTTATAATGCTGTGATTGTTATTCTCGTGTGATTGACAATAGAATCTTCTGAGATATACACATTATTAAGCTATATATTTAACGAACAATTGTGATAATGTTACCAAAGTTCCTGTGTTGTGTGCGGTCTCACACTCTAAAACTTCAGCATGTGACACAAGGAAGTCAGCTGGTGGAATGGTACAGAAGAATAAGACAAGTAAGAAACTTTATTTTCAATTCTGTGTTTCTATATTGCCTTTGTGCGGTGGGTCTTGGACACGGTACAGGTAGGCATACCGCGTGTGGTTAAATCACTTGTTCAGCTAATTTCTTTCTTCCTCTGGTTCTCAGATGACAATTTAACGAACAGCTGACTTGGACCCAGTCCATCTTTTGACGTTTGCGCTCTATTAACTGACATCAGCTGATTTAAGGGATGGTGTGAGTCCGTATAAACGTGTACCTAACGCAACTGCCATTGCTTCGCATAGAATTCGTTTGTTTCTTATAAAACAGAGAAGAACAAAAGCAATGTGTGTCACTGTTAAACAAGAGCATTATGTTTAGAACACTTAGTTAATATCTGTTGGTTGGGTATAAATTCTCTGCAGTCTCTATATAAAATATGTGTTTTATTTGAAATCATTTACATTGGTGCAAAATAGTTTTATAAAATATTATAAATTACTAATTACAGCAGGATAACACAAACTGATCGTTCAAAATAGATTACCCCCGGGAAATATAATTTCCAGAACTAGGATCTATATAAACACGCTTATTTCACTTGATAGAAACTTATGAAACGGGGCTTTCCTATAAAAATCCGTTAAAAACGTTTGTTGTGAAAGCTGCACAAGTGGTTAAAAATACGTGGCCATGTAACATTTCCATAAAATCCCATTTGTTTTATTCTGTAATATATATGTCTAAGGATATCCTGCAAATTGTAATACAGTTGACGATACTTACACTGCAAAGATATTTTTATATCACTGAAACTCGTGAAAGTTCTGTGTGGGATAAAAAAGGCAACAAAGATTACAAACATTGTATAATTCAAAGATTAACTGCACATAAAGAAGCAGCTAACTTCAGTGCTTTTAGAAATGAATGTTTCTTTTGGACACTTATTTCAGATTACACCGTGAACACATTCATTATCGACAAACAATAGAAGAAGTTCAGTGTTCGTATACTATGTCCAACACAAAGGCTTTAAATCGTGGATAAAATAATTGTGAAACTTGAAAGATATATTAATAAGAATTTCAATTAGGCATAAAACGAACTTCTGAACTTTTCTTCCTTTTTGGTGTTCGGGATTAAGAAGACTATCACTGGTTAACAAAGTAATACTGTAATTTTATACATTTTCCTAAGTTAACAACAATGTCTCTCATGTCCCTATTGTTAATAATGGGATCCAAAACACAAACTTTTATACCACGGTTTGCCAACTGTTGCACGGTGGACGAACCCGCCCGCGAGTCGCTTTTGTTTGACTCACCTACAAACTTCAGAAAATATAAATAAAAAGGAACGGTGCGCCTGCATTAGATTCATTTATTCACGAATTTCGGACGATTAAATAAAATTAAGCGCTTAGGTTGTTTTAATTAATATACAGTGTAATCTACTGGTGAAGGATACACATAAGGAAGTGAACTTTTTTAGTTTTACAACTTCCTGTTGAGTAACACGTTTCATTATTTGAAAGATTTTGCACGAGAACTTTACATCAAAGTTGGCAGCAGCGTACAGTTGTGAAGACATTATCGAAACTGAAATATGTCAAATCAAGATATAGGTCTGCTATGACTAATGCTATGATTCACATTATTAGAGTCCATTTTTATGATAAGCAGCACAACATTAGAACCACAAATATCTCAATCACAGCACAGAAAAGTCACTTTTATTCTTCTCATTGAATTTGAGCTGCTGTTAACGCATGTGCTTAGCACAACACATTATGTGGCTTCTACAACATAAATTGTGTTCCATTACTTTAAAAATACTTAGATTTCATAAATTCTAAATTTATTCTTTCGTTTTGTATTATAAAACCTATACTTATAGGTAAGTTAAAAATCCAGAATAACATGTCTCCATTTTTAGATTTGAGGTTTTTGGAAATTATTTGTTCAGCACATTCACTCTTTTAAAATGTTCCACATTATGCACTTTTCATTCTATTCTGAAATTTGTCACGTGGATTCCCAAAACACAAACAGTTAAATCTGTCATATAAATTGTTTTTCTTTAGATTGGTTTTGAGTTAGTAATTTTTAAATCTACATAAAACTTTTTAAAAAAACTAAAAATTTCACATGACGGAATTTAAAAATTGTTTTCTTTTGAACTAAGGCTTGTAAAACGAAATCATATAATAGATTTGTACGTTATTACAAAACGGAATTACAAGACATGTGAGTCCATGTACCTTTTCCTTTGAACTACTTGCAATACAGAATCACACATTTGCATGCTTGTTGTTTGTATAATCAGCTATCTTCTGAGGCTCTATTGTTTAGTTTACTAAATATCTAAAAAAATATTTGCAAATCAGAGAAGTGAAAATGTGAAAATTTTGCAGTGTTGTTGCTGTTTTAATATCACGAATATATATCCTATTATAAAGTTATTATTGTGGTTCAGAAAGTTTAACTATGTGTTGTATAATTATTGTAGCTGAAAATTTCAGCGTTCTACCTCTCATACTTTCTGAGAAAAAGGTACATGAATTCACAGGTTTTAAGAGGAAATTTTATACTCAATCACATAAGCTATCAATGCAAATAAGCACTTGAAATAATATTGGTGATTTATAGAATAATCCATATAAATTTTAGATTTTCCAAAAGCGTGAGGATACAAGATGGAAAACACAAGATTTCATATAATACGTTACGCAGATGATGTTGCCCCCATATTAGAAACAGAATATTGTAAAGGCTATTACAGTAATTCAATATAAAGGCAAAAAATATAATACGGAATTTCTTTTTTTAAAGGTTTTCCACTTTTCAGCGGTTGCCTTGCAGTCCTGTACAAATTCTCCAATATACCCTATTGAAATAAACACACAAAAAAGTAAATGCCTAACAATGTCGTAAGAACCTTTGCGATGCAAGTTATAAGTGGAAATAGAAATTATTGAACAGGTTTCAGAATTTAATTATTTAGGTATTCAAAAACACAGGCCAATAAAGCAGAGAAGATATCAGAGTGCATAAACGACAATTTAGCGAAATAAGTATATGGCAGCAGAGAGTCAAGTCCAAATTTATAAAGCAATAGACCAATCTTACCTTATGCAGCACAAACCAGAGCAGATATAGTCAAAACAAAACAAATATTAAGTACAAGCGAATTGAAAATATTAAGAACAATTCAAGAGAAAACTTCAAATTCAAGATATAACAAAATTTATTAATGAGCGATGAAATTATTGGAAGGAACACATTAATAGGATGGGAACTAACCATCTAGTACAAAAGGAGACAATGAAGGAAGACCTTTAGATGGGAAAAGGACAAGAGGAAGGTCCTGCAGGAGATGAACTGACAGCATCTATAACTCATCCGAGGAATAAAAGGGTAAATGATGAGTATGTTATCATATACACAAGAAGAAGTTTCAAGAAAAACCATCGAAGACTTTAATTTAACTCTAAGGTGTAATTTTTGTAAGTTCAGACTACCTTGTCCCCTTAAAATGACCAATGCATTCCTAAAGCTAACTCCAATTGCGTGTCATTTTGCTAGAGAAAAGTTGGCATGTCCCATTTTCTTTAACCGTTATACACTGCATTGCATTACGACAGCTGTTTTTTATTCTTATTTCACTTCACCGGTTGTTCTTAAGTGCACTTAATCTCACGTGATTATGTTAAGAAGTGGGAGTAGATCTTTCGAGACTGTCTGTGTATGTGATGAATGGCAAAACCTCATATCATTCCCCGTACAAACAGCCTTGAATCGCCAGCAGGTTCCACCAGTGACCATGACTGAAATCTGGATATTGAACAATTCCATACGTAACAGACTGACATTCGCATTACACTTTTCCGAGTAAACCAAAGTCTAAGAAGGATGAGGGTATGTATATGAGTTTTGACCACATCATTCGATAGAGAAAGCACAGAGAATTAAAATAATAAAATAAAACACCAAATTTATATACAATATTTATTTATAACCATTTCGTAACAGACTGACAATGTTTGGTAAATATTTACATGAAATGAATACAGATGGAAAATGTGGAATGTTATATTTTAAGCTATTCTTGCAATCCTTATGGAAACAAGTATTTTTATTTGCAGTGTGATGTTGATAAAATGTTCATATTTTACTAAACTCTTCGTGTTCCTTCATATTGCTTTTAAAATTATTTCTATTAGCAATAAGCTGAATTTTCCAGATGTTCTACTTGAGCGGTGAAAATATTTAAAAACCTAAGCAACTTTGGTGGAAATGTGTTTGGAAAAACCCTGCGCCGAGGACCCCAGGTTGAGGTGGCTAAGGCAGGACTCGTCGGCACCAGGATTGGTGTCCGTTGCTAGCGCATATCGTCGTCCCGATCTGGCCACCGGAGACTCCTGACTCCTGACTCCTACTCAAAGAATGAAAATCCATCATTAGTTAAATCATTAACGTAACACTACTTAAGTAAAACTACTACCTGGCAAAGAGACCAGGCGCATTGACTGTCAGAGCGCTGCATTCGCTTGTTACCTGTTTATATTAGAACAGCGAAATACTAGCAACTTGGCGTACTGTAAGTAACGTAGCACAAATGAAGCACTCTGAAGCTGAGTGTGTCTGATATGAAAGGTTAGGTGATTACCTAATTACTACACGCAACTGCAATTACCAGGTACATAATA
Source organism: Tenodera sinensis (assembly GCA_030765045.1). Classification (NCBI taxonomy): domain Eukaryota; kingdom Metazoa; phylum Arthropoda; class Insecta; order Mantodea; family Mantidae; genus Tenodera; species Tenodera sinensis. The sequence continues at coordinate 118,813,900 of CM060969.1, read as the reverse complement.
GGACAAAATAACCTCAATGATGGTAAATGAATTGAACAAGTAATTATTTATCGTAATATTTTTCAAAGAATGAAAATGAGGCTAAATATTCTCTATCTTCTGAAATTTTTAAAACGGAAAAAAGGAAAGAAAAAAAAACTAATTATTTACTACACTTTTCTTATTAAACAACTTCTGTTAACTATAGAGGTGCATGGTAATACAATTAATTTTCTAAAGTGCGATCATTGTGTACACCTGGAGTAATTTCTAAAAAGGTGATTTACTCAAGTGGCAAAGGCGTAATGTCAAACATTTCATCAGCAATGTCGTCATCGTGGCTAACGAAATAGACAGGCTACGGCGCAAACAGCAGTGACATAATTCTCCTAGTCTGATCATAGTTCCAATAATCCATTTTGCTCCCAATAACGATCAGCAAATGTTTTAGCTTTCTCAGTGCAAAATTCCTCATGAAATTCTGCATATATCAGTGGCGTAGCGTAGTGTGTGGACTTCGTACTTTGTACTCATGTTAAGGGTATATAAGGAATAATGCACATTCAAATTTTCATTGTAATATCTTCAACACCTTTAAATTTATTGTATTTTCAAGTTATTGTTTTGGCAGCGTGGCTAAAATGATCCAGACAATGAAGATTTCAAAATTTTGATAATTTTAAATATTATTCTGTTATAGATAAGAACTCTCAAAAGAATGTTGGGAACAGAAAATTGTATAATGCTGTAGTTTATTAAATAAAAATTACTAACTTTGAAAAAATAATTTTTTCACTATTTTTATTGTTTTTATAGAACTTTATAATTTACCAACTGGTAAATATTAAAGTTAAAGAGCAATCACCTGCACTATTTTTTTCTACGTTATCAGTTTTTGGATTACAAGCACTCGGATTCCATATTCGGAGCAGTAAATTTCCAGGAAATTCAGCGTTTTCTCTACAACCAATGTTTTCCTCGTAGTGAATCACGTGGAAGCATATGAGCAGTTTGCATACCCTGTCTTCGGTTTCCTAGCGTATTTTTCTCTTACACGTCCATGCGCATTACTGTTCAAAATGCTGTTTGTTGATTCTGATATGTACAGAAGAAATTAAAGATACGAAATTAACCTTCACTGCCAAACAAAATACTGAAAAACTTGCTTTAAATCTCTTAACATTAACAAGGGAGATGCACTATTCTGTGTTGCATCCACTACGCACACATTGTTTGACATGACTGGCGTGAGGCAAGCACAAGCACCAGCCACTGTTTCAATGTTTGGCGTGATACGTCAACAATACTAATTCATAGCAGATTGTTGTTCGAAACATACTCCCCAGCAAGCATTAAGTCAATTGGATTAGTATATAGATAATAGGAAAAGCTAACTAGGAAAACTGGCAGGGTATGCAAACACATCACCCACATCCATTGACGCTACGCCCTGGTATATGTAATTTCATGTGCAGCTGATGTTCCTCGACACAAGAAGGACGTAGACATCATTGTTGTTGTGCATAGTTTCCGATACGCCTGGTCACTTTGCCCGGTAGTACAATGGTATTTCAGAAGTTGCATATTGTTTGTTTACTCTGTTGTTTGTTTTGCATATTTGCGTTTATTACGGCAATGCAATACAAGCTTTCAGTATTGCATAGCGCGGAACAGTCAGGAATTTGTCCAGCGACATGCCATGCGCGTCACCTTTAAATGCAAGAACAACAAACTGGTTCACCTTTCTTGCTACCTACAGAATCACAATAGAGCAGAAGGCCAATAAACATTAGTTTGATTTCATATACTACTTTCTCTACTGGTAAGTAGGGGAAGTATTGTATTCCACCCAAAAATTCTATGTCGAGATTTCACCGGAAATATATGTTTTGAGACCCCTGAATCCAAAAAAAAAAAAGCATTTTTAGAAAAAGGTCCGTGTGTGTGTCTGTGTCAGTCAGTGGACAGCATAGCTCAAAAACGAAAAGTCGGTTAAAATCCAAAGTTGGTATTTAAGTTTATTGTCATTCAAGGATGCGACACGAAGATTTTGAAGAAAATAGCCCCACCCTAAACTACCCTTTACATGGAACATTTTTCGAAAATTTTGATTTTCTTGAAAATGGCTCTAACGATTTTGATTAAAATGTCATATGTTTGAGATATTTTGATGACAAATGAAATGTATATCTTGAATTTTCTGTCTATAGCCCCTGTAGTCGTATTTACTCTGGACGAATTTTGCATAACTGGTAAACCGTTAGAGATAGACCAAATTATACTATACAAAAAATGTAGATCTTGCTAAAACACACAATTTATGTCTCAATAAAGTTTCTTGTAGGGTGAACCATTTCGGAGATATTCCTTGTTATGTGTGTGAGTTTCGGAAAACTTGGAACTTTCGTGAAATGGGTCATCGTTGTTCATTTTTTTATATGTTACGTGTACAAAGAGAACGGAATCTCAAAGCTTTAAAAGATTTGACTATCGCACAAAGCCTACTGTATTCTAATATTCCCCTTGTACCTACAAGGAAATAAGCAATAAGATAATTTGTACGAATGTTTGTTTTAACTAACACGGAGAAGATATAGGAATAAGAGTTTGTAAGAATGGTTAGTACAAAAGTAGAGAAAGTCATGTGAGTGCAACATATCAGATTTTTTATTAAAATACTACAGGTTTAAGTTATTTTTATGACAAATGAAATGTATATCTTCAATTTTATGATAATATCCTCAAAAGTCCTCCATTCAGGATAGTTGCATAACTGGTAAATCATAAGAAATAGACAAAATCGTACTATACAAAAACATACAATTTACGTCAAATACATATTTTTTTGTGGAATGAATAATTTGTGAGATATTCTTTGTTATTTTTTTAAATTGGCCAATACTTCTACTCTTCTAATATGGGAAGTCGTTATTTGCTTTTTTATGTCCTGAAGAACGGTGTTTCAAACCTATCATATGGCGACCAGCTTCAAAATATTTGACTATGGCTCAAAGCCTGCTGTATCCTATATTCCTCTTGCACCTACAAGAAAATGAACAATAAGATACATTTCTGGGAATGTTTATCTGTCTCTGTTATCTGGCTAACCTTAAAATGCAGAGATCTCTGGTTCGATTTTCGGCTGTAAGGATTATTTCCCACCCTCCCTAGAGTCTGGAAGTACTAATGAGTGTGTGTGTGTGTGTGTGTGTGTGTGTGTGTGTGTGTGTGTGTGTGTGTGTGTGTGAATGTAATGTAATAACCAAAAGTAAAACAATCCAAAGATTAACGTCATGGAAAGTGAGTAAATATAATTGCTGTTGTATAGTTTATCCTTTATATTGTGTTTATTAACCATCCTGTGACCGTGGAATTAATTGCGTAATTATTTCGCTGGTGATAAGATTAAATTTTAGACCCAAAGATACCATTTTATTCAAATGAGGGGTTTGCAAACTGCAGAGCTTCAAAAGTAAAACACATTTCAATGAAACGTAGTTCAGATTTTCGACATGTAAGCTTGAAGCGCGGTCGTTTCTCGCTTGTTATGTAGGAGCTGGTAGGCAGTGGCGGCTCGTGACTTGTCGCAGTGGGCGTGCAGTATATTACATCTTCTCCACCTTTAATCTCTCTGTCTCTCTCAGACACACATTACACAATTCATATGGGCAACAGCTCTCATGTTTTGCTTTTTTTTTTTTTTTTTTAATGACCAATATCACAACGGTCATTATTTGTCCAGATGCCGCTTCTCTCACTCGCAAATAATAAGCACGGAAAACATCTCTTCTAAGAATAAACCCGAAAGATTTATCTTCTTCAGTTTCGCCATGTTATTTATTTCCACACGTTCATAGATTCAAATTTCGAGCTATGAGCAGACACAACTGTATGCAGTTTGATGCCAGAAACACAAACATAACAAACAGTAATAAACACTTTAACAAAATAACTGTTCCACACTGAGGTTTAGTAAATTACGACATGAAAAGTAATTATACACGTTTAAAATGGTTTAATAAAAATAGATGTAATTGTGTTTACATTAACATAACTGTCATTTTAATATAGAAAATTACTACATTATATTTAGAAACGTCAACTGCCTAGCAGGTTGTTTGCCACTTCTGCTAAACAAGAGGGAGGGAGATGCTCGTAGCAAAGACTTGTATGAGAAGCAGTGCGCTTGCGCGGTAAGAATCGCATCTGTGGACCATGTCGATTATACTGCATTGACTCGCAGTGCTTCTAAGTGCAAACTTTTCCCCGCTCCCCGCGACCCCTCACCTTAAAGCTTCCTTCGCCAGTCGCAAATTCCGGTTTATGCGTCTCTGCAGCTTGTTGACCGAATAAGCTGGCTTTTGGTAAATTCATATGGAAAAAAGTTCGACATCCGACTTTCTCATATGCATGTCTATAGAGATGAATACACATTCATATACAGGAAAAAATTAGTCGGTGTGCAGTTGCGAGTATGCTATCCGCCAGGAACCGCCACTGGTTGTGGTATGATACACATAAATCAAACTTTGATTTCTTTTCTTGGGTTTGCAATCTCAGGTGAAAGGTGCTTATGTTGACATAAACCAAAATAACACAAAAATTATCGCTGTTGTTGAAACCGGCTCATCTTTCCTTAAGCACGCAGGAAACCATTAATGATAAGACATAAATCTTCTTCGCCATGAACGGAGATATACCTTACAGCCAAATTAGTAATGGATGTCACTAGAAAATTTGTTTTATGTCTTGCGCTGTTGGGGCTGGAATTCTTCTGAATTGAAATTGTATGCAATATGTTTGAGAAAGCTACAAGATAGATTCTTATTAAACTAAGCCTCAGAATTGGCGGTAGTTGCTCAAAATGTTAACACAAGAATGACTTCCATCACTAATGAAAGCTATCTTGCTCTTGTTTCAAGATTCCTTCAAGAACTAAGGCCTGGATGAAACTGGTGGAAATGCACACTGTCGAAGAACTATATACCTACAAGGAGAACCATTTTTACAAACGTTTATCTCGATTAACACTAAGTAAATAGAAGAATAAGCATTTTTAAGAATTTTTTGTACAAGAGTGAATAGAGAAAGTCGTGTTAAGTCCACACATCATATATTTTTACGGTCTCTACTGGTAAGTAGGGGAAGTATTGTATTCCACCCAAAAATTCGATGTCAAGATTTCACCGGAAATACATATTTTGAGGCCCCCTGAATCCAAAAAAAGCATTTTTAGAAAAAGGTCCGTGTGTGTGTCTGTGTGTCTGTCTGTCAGTCTCTGGACAGCATAGCTCAAAAACGAAAAGTCGGTTAAAAACCAAAGTTGATATTTAAGTTTAACATATTTTAAGGATCCGACACAAAGATTTTGAAGAAAATTCTTCCACCCTAAACTACCCTTTACATGGAAATTTTTTCGAAAACGTTTATTTTCTCGAAAATGGCTCTAACGAGTTTGATTAAAATGTCATATGTAGCAAGCCACCTATATAAGTAGATGTTAAATGCGGCATATGGTTAGAAAAAAGTCGCTTGACGTTTAACTGAGTAGAGGATATTGGTGGACGTATATGGAGAAGGATAATATCGAATATGTAATAGCTAATAAGTAAATAAGTGTGTGGACCAAACATGGACTTCGAGATGTCGCCGCAAATAAAGATAAGTTAATCCAAGAGAAATCTGTGTAAACAGATAAAAAAGGAAATGTGGAAATGTAAATGAGGGTTTAGGACGAGAAATGTAACAAGCTAAGTGTGACGGTAGAATGGCTAGAAAAATAGGTTACAATGTTGACAAATCATTATTAATTACACTTTTTGATGCCTGCTCGAAAGTGTGTATTTAAAAACAGACAATAATCAAGTAAACTGATGAGGAGCGGCAGAAAAACCCTAGTGAAAATTTAAAACAAAGTTAAATTTGTATTTGTAAGTAGAGGTTATGTTAGTTTTATAACTACAGGAAAGATTTGATTTTGTTTTGCTTTTCGTTTTTTTTTTTTTTTTTTTTTTTTTTTTCTGTTTTGTCATATTTCTTGTGTATAATGTGCTGTGATAATGTGTTTTAAATGTAATGTTTATGTCTGTATGCACTACACAGCATATTTCCATTGATATATTCGATGTTCACGGGCCTTTGTGACTGCTTGTTACCTCGCTGAACGCAATCTAATCCAACATTTCTCATGTTGTAAGTAACAAGAAAGTCTAGTACCAAAATGTTGAAAAGTTTATAGTTTTCTAGAAAAAAAATATTTTTATCAAACAAATGTACCATCACCTGGCTGAATTATTATTGATTGGAGGTTCTTGATTTATGGCTATATTCATAGAAAATTGAATAAACGACAACTTTTTCTTTTTGCGTATTTCAATAGATTCAACGGTTTTTGTGTAAATTAAATTTAAAAGAATCCAGTTTGTTGCCTTTTTGGTGCAATAAATTGTGGGTGGAATAATATCGGCTAAAGGAAAAAAAAATCTCTTTCTAGCCGAGAATCTGAAGATTTGGAGGTTAGTACCTATGCTAACCACCAGAGGTCGGAAGGAAGGGAGCACCGCACGTAGGCCATGCTGCCCTTTGTGCTTCTACATAGCCCCTGAGATGGAGGGACCAGGGTAGAGAGCCGAAGGGCGACCAGACCCGAATGAGGATGTTAGCAGCATATACGGGATTCCTAACGTTTCCAGTTCCAACGCATCTGACAACACCCGAGCCCATCTACAAGCCTCTAACCCCCAGCGGTCTCCCCAGGTGGGGCCCACTAATAATTTTATAAAGGAATGATAAGGAGATAGATATATAATTGTAAAAAATAAGTTGCATATGTTAAAATTAATACATAATGCAGGGAACGTGGTTAAAATTTTCTCCGGAGAAGAAGTCATTAGCCAAGTTGGTGTTGAAAAAACGATACATTAAGTCAGTGCAGCCAAGGCAATTAAGAGTTTGACGAAATCAAGTTACCAAGAAGCCCATGACTTCAATAGGCCGGTTCTAAGATTTTGAAAAGCAAAAGGAATTCTTAAAATGCAATAATTCACAGAGTAAACATTGTGAATTATACGAACTAGCAGCTGGAGCGTTGGTAACGCTTATAAAGTGGAAACTTTGGTGGACATTAATGATGCAGGTGGGATTTATAATGATACAAGAGCGTGGGTTTATAAAACTCGCATCTTTTCTTCCCTAAAAGAAGATCCCATAGTTCACTACTGTAGCAGCCGGCAGCAGATTCTTCGAAGACCCAAATATTGGACACAGCATGAAAAGGTATCGTACGCAGGGAGTTTGTCATCAGAGACAAATTAAATTGGTTCGAATATTGATATCAGATTTTGTATATTATCAGCTGAAATATTTAATAAGGTTTACTTGTAAACATCCATTTCTGCTATTATTTATGCCAATTCTGCTGTTATGGGATACTCTAAATACTGAAAGAAAAAGCTGTTTCGTATATCGGCTGGGAGGAAAATGGCATTGTTTGTTAACTTTTGTTGCTTCGGTCATTATATGGTGCAACACAGAAACAAAACAACATAGCGAGCCTTTTATTGCATACTTATCCCCACCACCACGTCTATCTTTTATTCTTGTTACCTTGGAGTTCTGACACATTTCCTTGAAAATGTTTTATTTCCATCCGTAAATAGATGACATTTTTATTATCTATTATATACCTTTACTTTATCCACTAGTGATATATAGCAAATAGAGAATTTCACATAGAAATTCGATATCGAGATTTTACGGGAAATACAAGTTTTGAGGCTCCCTGAATTAAAAATAAAAATTTCTGAAAAGGTTTCTCTGTGTAAATGTGTGTGTTTGTGAACATCATAACTCATAAACGAAAAGACGGGTAAATACCAAACTTGGTATTGAAGTTCAGCATCAAGGATGTGACACAATGTGCAAATAACTCTTAATTCCGCTATCTTCTTCATGTTAGTTAAAATAAACATTTCTACAAATTATCTTATTGCTTATTTCCTTGTAGGTGCAAGGGGAATATTAGAATACAGTAGGCTTTGTGCGATAGTCAAATGTTTGAGATTCTGTTCTCTTTGCACACACTTAACATATAAAAAATGAACAACGATGATCCATTTCACGAAAGTTCTAAGTTTTACGAAACTCACACACATAACAAGGAATATCTCCGAAATGGTTCAACCTACAAAAAAATTTATTGAGACATAAATTGTGTATTTTAGCAAGATCTACATTTTTTGTATAGTATGATTTGGTCTATCTCTAACGGTTTACCAGTTATGCAAAAGTCGTCCAGAGTAAATACCACTACAGGGGCTATAGCAAGAAAATTCAAGATATGCATTTCATTTGTTATCAAAATATCTCAAACATATGACATTTTAATAAAAATCGTTAGAGCCATTTTCAAGAAAATCAAAATTTTCGAAAAATTTTCCATGTAAAGGGTAGTTTAGGGTGGGGCTATTTTCTTCAAAATTTTCGTGTCGCATCCTTGAAAGACATTAAACTTAAATACCAACTTTGGTTTTTAACCGACTTTTCGTTTTTGAGTTATGTTGTCCACCGACTGGACAAACTGACTGACGCGCGCGCGGACCTTTTTCTAAAAATGCTTTTTTTTTGGGGGGGGGGTTCAGGAGGCCTCAAAACATATATTTCCGGTGAAATCTCGACATCGAAATTTTGGGTAGAATACAATGCTTCCTCTTGTGACTGTACGCAGGAGAGAAATTAAAAATAGTGTCTTTAAACAACATGGAAGGTACATAGTCTACGAAAGATCAATAACAATCGAATGAATCGTATAGGAACCCATACAGAACAACTATTAAAAGTTGATTTCCATATATCGGACAGAATACTGCGAAGGACTGTACCCATGTCAGGAATAATTTCACCTGTTGCTCTATTACAAGGTTGCTCGAGGCTTTATACGGAAATTGCAACATTGATTGAAGTAAACATCAAAATTAAACTCAGACAGAACCGGTTTCTTGGAAGAAAACATTGCCCCACCACTGCTCGGTTTAATCGTCCATAGAAATTTGCGTGTATAAATAACAAACAGCTTGTCCAACATAATGAAGAAAAACAAGTTACAAGGTATCAACATTCTCCAAAAGTACGTTTATAACATCGAACTGAAAGTGCTGTAGACGATGCACACCCTTATTCACGAAATCTGTTTAATCATCTAATGCACAGTGTTGACATTTGTTTAATCAAAGTGTTAAAATACCAATTGCAACAGTCTTTTCAGTTATTTACATCTTATATTGGCATTTAACGATAAATAATAACTCCTAACGTAACAGCCCTTCACAGGCAGAGAGGCTTACCGCCTGGCCGCTGCGTCCCTCGCCTCTTACCACTATAGGCATCACGAGTGGACTGCAGAAGTGGAGGATGGGACGTGATCAGCGCCTCGAGCCCTCCCGATCGGTTATGCGGCCTTCACGACCTGGGGTCACTACTTATTTATCACCCCATGCCAGACCTCCCAGCGGGGTAAACAATCCCCACGCCGGTGCCAGGGATCGAACCCGGGTCCTCCGCGCCAGAGGCAGTCGTGCTACAACTGTGCTACTGAGGCTGTCAGATTATTATTGGTAGCTGTTTATATCACAGATGATCATTTTATTTCAGTATTATTATAGTTTCTTTTCTTTTTCTTTTCTAAAAATCAACATCAATACAACTGTAGTCTAATGTAACCGCCTCTTCATCTACGCGTTTCATCTCACTGATTATTTTACGTGGGACCTCCCCATCCTTTAGTACTGCCACATTTTATTGCATAAACTAGCAGATATAATACAATACTTACAATTTCGAGTGATAAGATTAAAAAATATGTTAATTCTTCACGGAAACTCTCTTCAAACAGCTCACCAGTAGCCAGCACTAAATGTATCAGTCTACTTAACTAGTGTTCACCCACGCATACCCTGAGAAGAATATCTCACAGTTCATTACTAGAGCAGCTGGCAGCAAATTCATCGGAGAATGAGATTGAAGACATTAAAGAGTGCCGCATTGTCATCAATTGTGTTTATCATATGTAACTATACAGAGTTAGAGGTATACGTGCAGATATTTTGATAAATGGTGTCTTAAAGTGTATCCACTTCGATGTGTTGTTTTTTCTCTTCGTCTAACAGTTTTCCCATGTTGTGGTAATGTTTAGCGCCCACTTTTACTACATGCGGCACCGCAGGCGGTGTCACTGATGATACGTGGAATGAAGGAGCACCGATGGAATGAGTGGCGGAGTAAACTGGAGAACCCGGAGGAAACCTGCCCCTGCGCCACTTTGTCCACTACAAATCCCGCATGCGGTCGCCTGGGATCGAACCCGGATGAATGGTCTAACCAGTCAGTCACGGCGCGGCCACAGTTTTCCTACAAACTAGTCCCAATGTTTATTAACGGATTTATTTTTGCACTGCGCCGTGAAATAAACGTCTGTCGTATAGACTATTCGTTTTGCTTCACATCTCAATGTAAACGCGCTACTGACATAGTCATTGTGAGGTCATTGTCCTTGCAGAAAGCATTGGAACTGGGTTCCGGTACACCATTCGTTGTCATGACACCAACCTACTCTGCATCGTGCCTTCTGTGCCACGCCTACATAGAGGTACTAACCAACCTGAAAACAACTACTAAATTAATGAATTTATAAGTTTGCAAATGAAGAAATATTGTTCATTACACTCTTTCAATTACCAATAAGATATCTGCACTTATATCCCAAGCACCTTGTACATAAACACTGGTGAGGTTAGTGTCCCAAGGTGGAGAGAGGCGAATGTTCGTGAATGTACTCAGGAACGGACCTAATGTTTAATAAAGTACTGATATAATTAATACGTTTGAATGCAGTGCTGCAAACTGTGCCAAGAGTTCGAAGACAATGTCCTCAGGCGATGTAAGATCGTGACAGTTCGGTTTGATCTGGTTTTTCCACTAATGGCAGCCTGAAGCCAACTTAGGCTCTACCAGCCTAGATTAACCCCTTGCAAGGCAATGAACATCATAGAGCTGCAACAGACTGACAAGTGCCGCCTATGGCATCTCCTTATTTGGTATTCTTAAGTTGTCGAGAAAATGTCCCACTTGGAGGACTGTGATGGATTCATTCTTCTCCAAAGAATTAAATTCTTATAATATTAGTAGAGCTATGACAAATATCCTTTTGCTTGCAATGTGTGCGGCCTGCGAGTACATATGGATAGTGCGGTGAAGAAAAGGCAGCGATACAGATAATCTTAAACTGTAAACATTACAGTCAGGGCTGTAACAACAAATATAACTTAAAACATCTGAAGTGTTGCACTCACATGACTTTCTCTACTCTTGTACTAACCATTCTTACAAACTCTTATTCCTATATCTTCATGTTAGTCGAGATAAACATTTGCAGAAATTATCTTATTATTTCCTTTTAGGTGCAAGGGTAATATGGGAATACAGTAGGCTTTGAGCGATAGTCAAATGTCTTAAAGCTTTCAAATTCTGTTCTCTTTGCACGACTGACATAAAAAATTAATAACAATAACAATGTTCCATTTGACGAAAGTTTGTTTTCCAAAACACACAAATAACAAGAAATATCTCCGAAATGGTTCATTCTATTAAAATTTATTTGGGCATAAATTGTGTGTTTTAGCAAGATTTACATTTTTGTATAGTAAGATTTTGACCACCTCCGTAGCGCAGTTGGTAGCGCGCTTGCCTCTGGCGCGGAGGACCTGGGTTCGATCCCCGGTACCAGCATGGAGATTTTATCCCCTCTGGGAGGTCTGGCACGGGGTGCACTCAGCCTCGTTAGGTCCCGGGGGGACCAATTGGGGAGCTACTTGATAGAGAAGTAGCGGCCCCAGGTCTAGAAGACCGTATAACTGGCCGGGAGGGCTCGGGGCTCTGACCACGTCCCACCCTCCAATACTGCACCTCACCAATGACGCCTGTAAGATTCCTTTAAAAGCATACAAAAATAATTAAAACAGTAGATTTTAAATAATAATTCACATAAACTTGAAGTAGCCCATATGCGTTTCTTGCGATCGCTGTTAACAGTTACTAGACTGGACCATCAAAGGAATACGGACATCAGAGAAAAACTTGGAGGAGCAAGTTTGACTGAGGAGATAGAAAAATACCAACGAGAATGCAAAAATCATTTGATGAGAATGGAAAGAACTAGACTCCCAAAATTGGCATTCCAGTACGCTCCAACTGGTCACAGGGACCATGTTGGAAAATTTAAGAAAACTAGGTTGTATATGAGTTTGAAGTTACACTTTCTACATGCTCATATTGGGTATTTTCGAGATCGTTGTCTTGGATTTTACAGCGAGGAACAGATGAACGTTTCACTAAGATTTGAAAGACATTGAAAGAAGGTACTATAATGGTTGGACAGTTAACAGACTTGGTACCTGAAAAGGGAAAGTACTTCTTATGCTTACGGCAGAAGTGCGAAAGGAAGGAAATTCCTTCATGTAAAATAATATCAATTACGTACATCAAATATTGGTAGTTCTTTTCCAATTACATAAGCGTTCTTAAACATGACAATTATGTTGTAGAGTGGTACCAATATGGCAAGGATTAATATGAAAACTTCGTTTTAATTTCTTCAATATGGATGCCAAGGAAATAAATTGATGACATATTTGGAATCGGTATCCTAAAATTAGAGGGAATCGGCATTCAACACTAAAACATCCGATTTTTTCCAGAATGCAGAGCAATGCTACCTTTACCTTCGAATACCTATGCAGGCGGCTTTGACCAGCAGAACCTAATTAAGTTCCATAATTTGCCCTGAATTCATGACCACTAAACCTCAAGCAGAGTAATAACTCATTGTAACTTACAATTGCATAACTTCGGTAATGAATTTGTTTCGTAATGTTTACCTTTTAAGGCCGACCGGTGAACTTGCTGCAAATATGAAGGTTGCAACGAGTACACTAACCAACGACAAAAGTTGTTTGTTTACTCCTATTTGGCAGTTAGCAGTTAGAAAGTATTATTTTTACCATAATTAAAGTTTGCAATTTGTTTTTGAACATCTACTAACTTTATGGAAATCTGAGCTCATGAAATCCCTTCTGGCTTGCGTTTTCTTGTCACTCTTTGAGGTTAGAATCGACAATGCAATGACTGATTTGTTAGATTTCATGATCCCAAAGGAAGTGATTTCATTGGTTCTACAACAGTGCTAAGAAAAATGCTACACACTTTCAAATATGTAAATAAAGTGAGTCATGGAAGGTATTCGCTGGCGAAGTGTGTGCCAAAACCACAAGACTTGATCATCGGCCAGAAGGTTCAATGATTTCTATGTTATATACATTCTGAATGATCTTAGAATGTCTGATGCAGTAGTTCTTTGTTTTTCTTGCTAAGGCCGTGCGATTTCCCTTTCTGCATATATCAGAATAGAATCCATCCGGATATTAATTTGAAAATCTTTAACAGCCAAATAAATGGAGAGAAAATTGTTATTTTTAAACCTGCAAAGAAGAAGTAATAATATAGTTTAAATACGAGGGGTATTCAAAAAGCTTTGCAACTGCAGTCTTAAAGTACAAGTTATTGATGGAATTCAAAATCTTACGCTCACAATCCTTCAAAGCACTCTCCATATCTTTCCACACACAGTTGCAAACGGAGTAAACACTTATCAAAAGTACTACAGCACTTGGACTCAGGTATTGTGAACAGTTGTATTCATAGCCAGCAAGGTCCTGCATTCAGTTAAAAAGGTTTTCCAGCGACGCAGAATTTCACTCGAGGTAACAAATAGAAGTGACATGGTGCATGAACAGGGCTGTATGGGGTATGGTCAAGCAACTGGACCATCCACATTTGCAGCTGTGCTGTGTGGTAAAAGTACAGCCTTCAATTTCCTATCTTTGGAATGCGGAACCCAGTTTGTACAGTTGTTTCATTGTTTTAAATGCCAATGTCGCCTGCACCAAGACTTCCATACTTGACATTTAACAGTGACGTGTCGATTTTCAACCAAATTCCTCACTCTCTCTCGTTTACGGCTTCCCGAGGTCGTCTCTCAAAGCCTCGCCCTTCTTCAAATGATCAAATTCATCTTGCTATGGCATCAAATAAACGCATTTGATCATGAACAGCTACCAACAGTCCTCACGGATTTTCTTTTGCTCATTCACCTAGCTTACATGTGTGAAAATGTAGAATCTGAAGTTTTCAGCTGCTGACACAGGACCTAACTCAGCAGACTGTCAGCAGCGGTCAGTGAAAACAGCGATCAACCTTCCTAGAACAGGAACACGAGGAGGGGTGTAGGGTGGTGGTGGTGAAAAATGCACCTTATGACAATTGACGTATGAAAAAAAAAAGGTTGGGCTTGGTTAGGTTGGGTTAGGCTAGGCTGAGTTAGGTTATGCTTGGTTAGGTTAGGTTAGGTTAGGTTAGGTTAGGCTTGGTTGGGTTAAGTTAGGTTAGGTTAGGCTGTGTTAGGTTAGGTTAGACTAGGCTGTGTTAGGTTAGGCTTGGTTAGGTTAGGCTAGGCTGAGTTAGGTTATGCTTGGTTAGATTAGGTTAGGCTAGGCTAGGCTGTGTTAGGTTATGCTTGGTTAGGTTAGGCTAGGCTGTGTTAGGTTAGGCTTGGTTAGGTTAGGTTAGGCTAGGCTGTGTTAGGTTAGGCTTCGTTAGGTTAGGTTAGGTTAGGCTGTGTTAGGTTAGGTTAGGCTAGGCTGTGTTAGGTTAGGCTTGGTTAGGTTAGGCTAGGCTGAGTTAGGTTATGCTTGGTTAGATTAGGTTAGGCTAGGCTGTGTTAGGTTAGGTTAGGCTAGGCTGTGTTAGGTTAGGCTTGGTTAGTTTAGGTTAGGCTAGGCTGAGTTAGGTTAGGGCAGGGTAGGATGGAGCTCTCCCAATTCTTCTCTGTATAGTGAGATAATGAAGAATGCTCTCCATAGCTCTCATCTTCGCCTGATATGTGCATTTCTTCACCTCTAAATAGGCTTCATCGGGCGCTCCAACTGACGCTCAGATACTTTGAAAAAATAGTTTCCCCTGCTTGTTAACTTTCCGCCACATTTCTTGACCACTTTTATTCACATCTATGAGTTCTCTTAAATCTAAACCAGTCTCTCTCTCAACGCCCTGACCGCTTTTTTCATAGCTAAAGATCTAGTGTTGTCAACTGTGTAAGTTACTCATTATTGTTTAACAACGGAGAACCTGCTTGCAAAACTTTTTGAATGCCTCCCGTAGTGTACCAAACATTTCATTTAAACTGCCCCAAACATTCTATAAAGCTATAGAACATTTCAGCCCTTTCTGCTCTCCCCTAGAGTAGGGGAGCCAAAACGTGATTCGCCATTGCATTTGGACTTGCAAACAGTCGCCCAGACTTTCACGTCCTGTATTCTATCCACTTCTGGGTGGTGTCATACACATTACGTATTTTATGCTTGACCATGCCATAATATAGCGCTTATACGCCATTATAATGGACCTCATTATATGCACCTCTTCATAACAGTACTGCTACCCACCAATCAAAGGTGCACCTCTAGCAATCAAAACATCTATATACAGAATCAAGAATCTGCCGTCTGCACATTTTCCCACGCAGATGAAAGTGAAACTATCTATTATGTTCAATCGAATAACAACTAGTTTTTAAAAACCAAGAATGTCGGGCGCGAGAGAAAGTGATACGCAATTTGTTTCTTTGTTTTTGAAAGTCTGCTTTTTTAAAAGTTATGGTCTATATACTCTCTGTATCATTGTGTCAAGGTAAACATAACAATAAAATCAATAATTTCGCAGTTGAAGGCGTAACTATCGATTCTCATATATAATATATACAATCGAATAACAAATACGTGATTAAAATGCCGGACACCAGTGACAATAACATGCAGCGTAGGATATTAAACTTGTTTTATAAAAGTTTTAAGCTTAGACATATGATCGAGCATAAATAGTCGTATGAAACTTCAGTATAATAGCACTTGTGCTTTCGTCGTATAATATGCTATTGGGGAGTTTGCAGAGAAACGCATTTTTGCCGTGACTCATGATTCGTTTTTAAATAGATTCGCTCAACATTAGAAATGGTATACGGAATCAGAACAAAATGCGTAACAAACATGTACTTGATCGGAGATTAGCCTCATGAGGCTATTCTTGTAAAAAATGTAAAAAATTACTTTGTTGTTTAACGACGCTGTCAATTGCCAGGATCACATCAGCGTCGCCGGTGTGCCGGAATTTTGTCCCGCAGGAGTTCTTTTACATTCGGTAGTAATTATGGGACATCATACAGGGTTTCGCTTTTTTCTACAGTTTACGAGAATACTACCTATTGACGTCATATGTTTACACATTTGGAATTCGGCCAGTATGGGACAGTGTCCACTCAGCCGTGTGGAGCTAAGACAGTTGGCAAATCTCAATACGAAACCAGCATCAAACAGGCGAGTTCGTCACCTACCTCTGCCTTGAGTTCAAGGTCACCAGGCCAAGGCCGTTGCAAGTAAACCAGTCGTGGCAGACAAACTATGAGCTACAGACCTTAAGTTCAGCGTATCATCAGCAACGTCCTTGTAAACAGAGCAATAAAAGATTGTAATTTGAAATAATCACGTAGGAAATAGCAGTTGTTATTATTGCGATTATAATTTTGGTTTATAAATAGATTATTCGCTGAAAGGCGAAGAATAATACCAGTTGAGATACATATGTTTATAGCCGAATGCAAGCTTACCAAAGTGGAGAGCCATGGTAACAATTTCTTTGCCACTTAATTTTATTAATCACTGCGAGATAAAATCATCACAGTGGTTTAGACCAGGCTTGGCAAATCTGTACCGGCTAAATGATATGACGTAATGCCTTCGTCAATGCCAAAGCAATACGTCATCCGGCTTCAACCAACACACGTTCAAACGTAGACAAGCAGCGGTGTACACTGGCCCTTTCGAGACCACGAAAACACGAAGGAACCTTCCTACATATACAGATATGTTAGAAAAGATAAAAAAGAGTTCCGAGATAAAAAGTCAAAGCAATGAACTATGATTTTCTACTTTACTCGCAGTGGAAATCCTTATAGTAAAACTACAGTTACAAATTGAGATTCGAATTTACAAACACAGTTTTGAAATCAAAATTAAAAAATAAGGCTGATTTAGATTTACATAAATAGTTCAAGTACTGCATGATCACTTGTAGATTGGCTGGCCTAGCACGATCTACTTTCTTTGGCATATCAAGTGCAATTTGTTTTCTAATTACGATTTCTCTTCTATACTCACTAAAGCTGCTAGCGTTTTTCTAACATTTTCATCTAGAGACAGACTAGTACGTTTGCTTATTGTTAGCGAACAAAGGTAATTATTAATTGAGGCGATCTGCGTAAAACGGAGAAGATGGTGTTTTCACTCCATAACAAGGTTCGCAGGGCGGACTTAGCACCTCGACTTATGAAATCTTTTGTGCTCTGCACTTAACGGGGCGGCACCCCCGGGAGGGTATCCGGTACTAAGGAGAAACGATAGAAGATGGCAGGGTCCCTAACAGCTATAGATTGAAACTCCCCGGTGACGGCTCATACAACCGGTTGCCCACCCTCTGCGGGTACCTATACATCTCCCCTGGCAGGCCTAGGACTCAATCACCTCTCCCAATCCGCAGACTAACATTTTCAAAGAGCAAATCCCCTGCCATACACGCCGAAAATCCTGCCGACACTTAGAACCCTGAAACAGCCAATGAGAATGAAAAGTGAAGTGAAACAAGAAGTGAGGTAAAATGGAATGATAGAAAATTCAGGGGATATAATTATTCTTCCCAGTACTCACCTAGCAGCCACACAGTTTAGGAAGGACGAATGCGGGCCACAGACGGTACCGCCTGAGCGAACTCGTTCAGTCCCAAAATGTGGAACTTCCCCACTAAATTCGGGATGGTTGTACACCCGACTTTGGGGCACGTATGTGGGCATAAACTTTCAGCGAAGTCTGTTCCGGATGTCTAAGCTGCAAAGTTTTCATTCACTAAACATCTGAAAATTCAATAGCTCCAATTTCAACTACCAATCCAGCTTTACCTGATGAAACACGATAATTGCTCTATCAGATGCAGTGAAGCAATACTCCAGTTCTGTTCGGTTCTAACCTGTGTTTTCCAGCAGTAACCGAAGCATGACGTAAACAAGAAACAAACAACTCGTTCTTGGAGATGGACAATTGAAGATCGCTTGCATGTGAATTTCCTGGATTCCCTACATATCAAGGTTGGCCAGCGCTGTTTGCCACACGCTATTGTGACGTGTTCCTTGCCAATTGAAGCGAGTGGGGTAGGTATCAGATAGAGTGGGCGCGATCTCCCGGTAATTTTCCATAGCCAATCTCAAAGAGGGTCTGAAAGGAGGCCAGCATAACATGGGGGAGTGTTTCCCAGCGGTCAGAATATGCTGGGCCTTGCGACAGCCCAAGGACGTCGTGTTCATTGACGTTTTAAGGAAGATTTCCCAAGCAATACAATCATGAACCACGAGAACCTAAAAATTATATGTGTTACATTTTGTGAGCTATTATTTGCAGGATTAAGATCTTTGTATTCTAGAGAAGTTAATTTAAAATGTCAATAAATACAAATCACTTAGTTACGTACTATCTGTTCACCAGCTCATGGCCTTAGGGGGCTGAAGGGGAGAGTAGGGTCATTCCACGTGGTATAACTAGAGTTTTGTAAACTTCCTAGTAAGGTTTCTGCTGGTTAAGTTGCCAAAAGCATACTCCCGAATGCAAGCCTCGCACTTTACCAGGGAACCTCTTCGCTCCATATACCAATCTAACCTAACCTAACCTAACCTAACCTTTCGCTATCTGTTAGCTTTTGGAGAATACAGTTACACTCGATGGCGGCTTTTCATGATCTGCCATATCGATCCATTTGAAATTATGAAGTTGATATCTGTATCTCCCCTATTATTGCGCTTATCACAAAACTATATATACCATATGTCTTCCTTCAACCCAAATAAATTTTGTCGAAAGTATACCGCCGTTCAAATGTTTCCAGACGGTCAGGGTAGTAAGAGGCAATAATTGTTTCATGCACGTTCAGTTTGATAATAGCAATCATTGGTTCAAGTTTGTTTCAACGGATTTAATCTAAGAAATGAGTGACAGTTTGGGCATTTCCGTTATTATTGGTTTAAATGTTTTAATATTTTCTTATTTTTCAAAGTTGCTGTTACCATTTTGTTATATTTTTGTTCTGTAATTTTAACAACTGAAGTGTTTATATTCTAGCAGCAGCAGCAGTTTTAATTTGATCATAACTGGCAACTCTGGTGGCCAATTTTGGTTTTTCTGTAATATAAAATACATTAGCTGTAAACTGCAAGTCATTTAGAGCGAGTCGAAGTGTTCTCTGCCGTTAATACAGCCTCTATTTCACAGATGAAAATAATTTGTCGGTGGAGTGTGGCTATATATATATATACGCTGGGTGCTGTATCTCTCCTGCGGAAAGGGATGGGGCGGACCCAGGTTAAGTAATCGGAGACATAACATGCCTGAATGATGATGGTTAACCCAGTGTGATAGCTGTTTTGAAAAGCTTCGAAAAATACTTTTTAAACTAATACTACATTTTGATTTTCGCATTCCTTGTACGTATATGGAATAATTAACAATTCACTGGATGTCTAAAGAATTTTGAATGTTAGTTATTTCCTTCTATCACTACAAATGGCCGTGTTATCAAGGCGATCTGTTTCAAATGCCTCATCCGGTATTTCTGGCGAAAGTTCGACATCGAATTTTTGGGTGGAATAAGATACTTCCTCTTATGGTACCATAAGGAGTCAGGATTCTGTTTACTTCCGCTCAATATTGACATATCTTGCTCCTCACCTAAACAGATTTCATCGGAAATTTGCTTTCTAAGCATTTTAATGAAAACATCCGCGCTCGTGTCTGCAAACATCAGAACTTGAGAGCAAGTTAAGCATAAACATCAGCCTTTATGCTTGTCAGAAACCATTTAAGGATGACACGCGAAGGTTTTTTCAAGTTTTCGTCATAAACTTCGTTCAGAAAGTGAAAGATACATCATTTTGAGTATTTAAGGGGACCAAGTGGTCTAACATACACCTTGGTGTGTTAAATACCGCTGCTCTTAAAATTCTCAAAGGTTTTCCTGAAGTTTTTATGAATTTATAATCAATTATTTCAAGCAGTTATTTGCATTGACAGCTAATGTGGTTGAGTCTATAAAAATCATTTCATCCAGTCGAAAAATAATGTTCCTTTCTTTTTTCTCTTGGCCATCGAAAGAGAACAGAATTTCAAAGCCATTACATAGCGACCAGCTCTGAAACGATTTGTCCGTCGCATATTTCCCTTTCGCCTACAAAAAAATATGTAATGAATTCATTTCTACAATTATTTGTCACTATTAATATGAAGCAGGTAGAAGAAGAAGCTTCTGTAACAATAGTTTGTTCAATAATGGGTAGAGAAAATCATATTAACGTAACACAGAATTTTGGAAAAAGATTCATGCGCATTTGGGCGATTAAGAGTGTGTGCCTGCGTGGATTTGAACAACACAGTTCAAAAATGAAAAGTCGTGTTATTGTCGTATTTTGATATACGCCTGTTCGCAGCAGGGCAGTTCGCGCTGAACGTTGGTCAAGGGTAGACGTGTTGTCTCCGCTTCTAGTCCAACGTATGGAGTGCGTATTTTTAATAGTCAAATTGCACTGAAAAACATCGTTTTCAAGACCGCATATTTCTGCTAAAGTTATTAGTAGTTACCGAGTTATCAGCGGATTTGAGAATAAATACCTTCAATGGGTGTAATATTCCAGAAACACACGCCGGTGTCATTCCAAGGAGTCAAGCGGAAACTAAATACTGCAGAAGTACCTGATTGGATGAATACTCACCAGCGAGTGACATCATACCAGGTAGATACCTAGCTGTTAGATACCTACTAGATAAAATTAGTGTATTGTTGAGTCATTCATTTTGAACAGGTAATTTTGATGTACAAAGGTATAACAGAATATTTTATGATCATGATCAGAATTTATAAGTTCCTATTAGCTCACAAAATTCCATGGCTCATTGTAGCTGTCAAAGTGTTAACAAGACTATTAGAGAATATATTAGCAATATCTGAAAAAGTTCCTCATTTCAGGGACGAAAATGGGACCAATAATTTCGAATCCATCATTAATTGTAGCGTTCATTTAATTAGGACAAAATGAAAGAGTCACCTGTATCATAATGAATGTGGATAGAGCGGGTGTAGCCTGTCCGAGTTTGCGTTTTTTAATCGTAGTCACCAAACAGAATATTCGCATGTCAATGAATGGGGCATGGAGGAAAGTTCCTACGAGTGACGTAGGGCAAGGATATATTGGTACTAACAACCGGGCGGCAATTGAGGATGGCAGCTAAAGCATCTGTCAGTGAACTCAACAAAGTAGCAACAGAAGCAAATGCTTCACCTGTTATAGGTAGTCAAACCAACTGATGGCCCACAGGTGTTCAATGAGAAAGAAAAACAAAAATTGGCATCCACGAAAGAGAATATTTAAAGTCTATCGATGGGTGCACTCTTTTTGAAATGGAGTTGACTTCTTCTTCTTCTTCTTCTTTTTCTTCTTCTTCTTCTTCCTCTTCCTCCTCCTCCTCCTCTCCCATCCCGTTGTTCCATCTTCTTCTTAGCCGACCCAGGCCACACTTCCGAACGGGTTGATAAAAATTGCTTGCCCTTGTAGCCTGTCAATGGACATTCGTATTATATGATCCTGCGAATTCTTTCGATAGTCCTTAATTTAAACTGTAATATTATTTATATTTAATTTCTCCCTTATTTCGCTGCTGTTCTTTTTGTCTCTTATTGTTACTCTTTCATCTTGGCTCCGTCAATTCCTACGAGTATAAATGGTTGTCTGGGGTCAGGTGCCTGTCGAGGAGCAGACAAACTCCGGATCAGAGAGAGCAGCCAGTGAGTGAGTGAGTGAGTGAGTGGGGTTTAAGCGCCCGTCGACAACGGGGTCATTTTGGCCCGGAGGATCACCAGGTGATGACCATGTGAGGAAGGAGGGGATATGAAATGAGGGTGCGTTTGCTTGAGATCCAATCTGGACCGCCTTGATGAGACGTGAGCTGTCTAATCACTCGGCCACGGCACGGTCCTCCTGTCTACTATCACTCTTACATGAATATGAAGTTTGGCAAATAAATGGAAAGATATCTCCATCAGATATGGACTTTCTAAGGATATCTGCAATAAAATCTAGACTGCCAAAAGTAAACACAAGAAATTATAAGATTAGTAAACAAAGAATAAACTATTTTAGAAGAAATTCAGGAAAAAACAGTTTGGTATGCACATGTTTGCCGCATGGGAGAAGAAAGACTGCCAAATATGATCATGAAGTGGAAGAAGAAAGCGAGGATACGACTGTATTACAGAGAAATCTTCAGGAGGATTGTTTAGATGGATATAACTGGCAAATAGGAACCGGTATCCGTGATATAAGGATATACATACAAATATTTAATCAATTATAATATTTATTTTGAGTTAGCGACTTTTAGTTTAATATTTGGTGAGTTTTGGCTAACACCAATTGGCAACACTGTTATGTGAATCGCTAGCGTGTATAAACGTGATAGGGGCAGTAGTTTACGTAGCACATTTCTCCACCTCGCCTTCTTCTAGTGGGCAGACATCGTAAGCGGTTGCCTTCACCAAGGTTCGTTGCGTTTGCCAACAATGATGTTGGATGTTTAGAAGCAAGGCGAAGTATGCACTTCCACATAGAGTGCAGCTTGTGGATAGTGATCTGTTATGTAACCTAAGTTTAATTCCTGCTGTTTGCTTATCCCTGTCTCTCGCGATTTAAGTACCAGGTTTATTGTCATGCATCAATGAGATAATAGAGCACTTTGCATGTCTATACAACGGCCAGAAGTGTTGCTTGTGTACGCGGCATTTTCCAAGCATAGTCACCATAACCTACTTCCCAGTTTTCATTTGATAGGATAGGATAGACAAGATTCGGAGGGGCGACCTGTGGAAAATCTTTTGTGATGAAACCATACAACATTTTTAAAACTACTTTTAAAAGCTTTACTTACCAACTTTATAAAGGAGATGCTGAAACTGGCAACCGTCGTTGTCCATACATTTTTGGCACCTCTTTAGGAAACTATCCATCACTCGCCATAGCTCACGTTGAGAAATATTGGCAACTTCTTGGCGGATATAGAGGAAACAGCTTCCCAAGAATTCAATAAGGTCGATATTACACTAAACTGCAGACGAAATTACGCCAGAAAGCGTACATAACAAAAGCATTATTTCTAACCTCAAATATTACAGCGTTAAAGTAGCATGCTTTCAAATTATAATAATGCTTGAACATCAAAGGTTGCTTCACGTTGAAGTAATCCACAACTGCATTGTGTTCCTTTTAATATATCATTAATTACTTTTTTCACTGCCATCGGGATCTTGGAACAATAATTTTATGATATGAAACGTTCATACTAAGATTAAAACCATTACAGTTGTTCCTTATCTCTTTCGCGTTTGTCTCATATTTCTGCCTTGTTATGTAATTTTGCCTTCAACATGATGTAAGAGGTTGAGAAATAAATCTTCTTCAATTCGTAGTTAATTGCGAGTTTTCCGGCTCCTCTAACCTCAATTCGTTTTATAGCAGACCCAATATACCTCGGCCCGTGTCCTGTTCTCATGACAGTGTCCACCAACTCTTACTTCTAATACATCTTTTCTTCCTACTGATACTCGTGTAAAATATATCCCAAACCTATACTTAATATAGCAATCGCTAAATTAATATTTGCGTCCGCCATGTTTATTTGTCACGCTTGCTACGTGAAGTGTCGTTTGTTTTGGACCAAAATGAATCATAGTTTGGTAGACACCGTTTCTTTTGTCTTCAATTCCATTAGATTGGTCAAAAAAGTTGGACCGTGGGGCACCCCGTTCCCTGTTGGCCGGCACATGCTTAACAATGGCCGCTATTTCTCAATCAGCAATTAGCAAGGAAGTAAATACGGCCATGATCTTCAACTGTCTTGGCCAGCATTATGTTGTTACCTTGCCAAGAGTGTCTCACCAAATTGCGACCCAGTTTTTGCCATCCAGGTGGCAATTTTTGACCTCGCCTTTTAGCATGCGCCTTAATTACCTCCAAGAATGGTTCAAGGACAAGAGTTAATGATTCAAGCGAAGGTTTGTTCCTAAAATGGCTTCCTTTGATCGTTAATTTATACATGACATTTTTTCGCTTGTGTACTTGTCTGATATATATGAACACGGCGTACAACTTATCTTTTGCTCACTGTCTAAAATCATTTGTAACTGTACACAGCTTAAAGAAAAATTACTTGTCTTAAATCAAATGGCTTTCTGTCTCCTAACATTTATTTTCATAATTAAGCAACAAATATATCCTAAAAGGATTCTTTCTCTCTGTTTTTTCGTAAACATAATGAATATTGACCGAAATGGTTTCAAATAGCATTTATTTACTGATCTATTGATTCGTTTATTTATTTTCTTCTTTATTTACTTAGAGAATTTGACACATGTTATCTCCACTAAAATATATACATGGAATTTTTAAGTGGATGCAATATTTCGTCTAACTTACGTAAGTAAGTGGTTCAGGTTCCTCAGTAATAGAGTTTTTGAGTGCTCCCTATTTAAATCTTAGTTACAAATCTACTATAGGGTTATCAAGAAGTCGCTCCGCAGCTCTCGGGTAACCAAGATTCCTCTAGAAACGTAAACTCCAGTGGCCACACTGGCTGTTTGTTGATAACCCTTTAGTATCTTTCCAAAAATATTTAAGATTTCGCATTAAGTATCAATTGTTTGTCACTCTGGTGTCAGAAGTGGGATTTTCACATTGTCATTTGCTACAGTATAATTAAATGGTTAGGATTAGAATAAGTTATGGAATGTAACACAACAGAATATTATTTTAAAAATCCTATTTTTATTTTTATAAGCGTGTAATTAATAACAGAATGTTGTGAAGCTTCACTGAAAACACAGAAACAGCAAGATAAAGATGGACAGACGATAAATTCACTGGAACAGTAGCATTAATTTATAAATAAACAAATAAATTGTATCCCTCGCAAGCAGCCATGCAATCTGCACTGATGGAAGTTTCATTGCATTTGACCATAAGTTACTTGAGAGTGTTTGGCGAGGTCCAGAACCTTCGCCAGCCTAATTGGCTTTGTGATGGATAGCAAAGCGCCTTGCCAGTGGGCAGGCTTTGGATCTGCAATGCACTTAAGACTAATAAGCTGTTGCTTGGAGTGCCCTTTCAACACAAGACAAATGCTCTTCCTTTATCGCAATTTAAACTTACATCAGCAATGTTTCAAAAATATTTGTTGTGTAAATATTGGTGTTTGACATATATCCCAATTATTAATGATAGCCCTATGTTTTCCTGTAAATATTTAACAAGAAGGAAAAGGTCTTCACAGCATTTTGCAGAAAACTGAACGTTTTAGAAATACAATAAGCATACGCGTTTCTACAACTGAAACTTTTTTTGCTGTTGGAGAAACGTCGTAAATATTCTATCATTGCATAGTGATGGAGGCTAGCATAGAGTTCGCGGAAGGGATTCAGCACGTCGACCTTGAGGATCTTTTGTGTCTATACCCCTTGCGGGGCTTCCCCGGGAGAAAGCATGAGGCAAGAGGAGACTGAGGGTGGCCGGCCCACGGTGCCACGACAGAGCAGAGGGCAGGGTCCTTACCAGGCATTTAAATGTTGGCTTATTTGTCAGTGACTATGGAGGGAATAACTACAGAAAATCTATTTATACAAATTAATTTGTATTGAAGTAATAACAAGAGATAAGCTGGCAGGAGAAGATGTCTTACTGTGGAATGAATGAAATATGTGCCAGTGTTGAACATACGGTAAATAAGTAAATACTAAAAGATACAACACATCCCTCGGACACTGTTGTTCTCTAAGGGCAAACATTTGCTAGACAACAAATTTACTTAAGATATCCTATCTTTGTGTTACTGAAGTCCATTCAGTCCTGCCAAAGACGCTAACAATGTTATAGGATTTCTACTTCCTACTAACCACCTGGTTCGTTACTTGTTCTGTGGACCTTTGTTGGGCCACATTTTAATTTTCTTACACCGAAATGCAAAGCTTACTCCCACTTTGCCATAATAGCGAGTTTTGTTGAGTTTATATACATTATTGGGGATCAGGAGGGGACAATGAAAAGTTTTAGACACTCAAACAAGGGTCAGTTTAAAACATTTAAATGATTTTATTGCTTTTAAAAATATATCCCTTTAACACTAAAATGTACTTAATTGCATTCGATGAAACTAGCCCTTAGAGCGATGGTGTCGCTCTTCTTGAAGCACTAGAGAACCCAGGTTTTAATATTTCACTGCTTCAACGCATCACGAAAAGGTGACTCCAAGTATTTCATGGGGAGAAGCTAGGTCAGGACTGTATGGTGGAGGTCCATGGTGCTGACCTTTAAGGAATCTAGATACTCGGTAGTTAGTTTTATTGTATATGAGGTTGTGTTGCCTTGATGTAAAATCATTTTTTTTTTGAACGTTTTTCATGAAATTCGGGTGATCAGCCGTGAAGCATTGATCAATAACGTTCGCCGTGAAAGCTCCAAATCTTACATATAGCATTTTAATCAAAATGTTAGTCATTTTCAAGAAAATAAAATTTGTCGAAAAATGTTCCATGTAAAGGGTAGTTTAGGGTGGGGCAATTTTCTTGAAAAGTTTCGTGTCGCATCCTTGAAAGACATTAAACTTAAATACCAACTTTGGTTTTAAACCGACTTTTTGTTTTTGAGTTATGCTGTCCACAGACTGACAGACACACAGACACACACACGGACGTTTTTCTACAAATGATTCTTCTTTTTGGATTGAGGGGACCTCAAAATAAAACCTAGTAGAAAAAGTAAACAAAAATGTGTTTTCATTTTTCTTGTGCTTTATTGTTATAAAAACTGTATTTCGTGTATTAAGTTCTCCCGATATCAAGAGCAGAAGATTATTAAAGCAATTAAATCGCCTTTACGAATGTTTTTGTTGGCAGAACTGCTTATGGCGGACATGAGTCATTGAAGGCCTGGGCAAGAGGAAGTCCCTCGTCCACTTGCAAGTGTCTTTGTGTGTTTAATAAAAGGATTATAGGATGGGAAAGTGTCTTATGTTCTCTGGTTCTTTTTTTTTTTTTCACTGACCTCTGTCCATCTCCTAATCAACTGCAGCACCTAGAATTTAATTTTGATGACGTAGCCTAATCATTGGAGCTTTATGTATTGTGGGTACCGCAGAAGTTAATATGGTTCCTCATTTTCTAAACTATCTATTGCAAAACATCCTACTATATGATCGAATGGATTTTCAGCCGTTTAAATATTTTTATTTTCTCTACTCAAATATCGTATTCAACTTAAAAATTCGATGTTTTTTCTCGGAATAAAACGTCATTACGACCATAAAACCTAAAAACCATTTTTACTTTCTGTACTACTTTAGTAACTAGAGGTAGTATTGTATTCCACACAAAAATTTGACGTCGAGATTTCGCCGGAAGTATATGTTTTGAAGCCCCCGGAATCCAAAAAGGCATTTTTAGGAAAAGGTCCATGTGTGTATGTGTGTTTTCGGGCAGCATAACTCAAAAACGAAAAGTCGGTTAAAAGCCAAAGTTGATATTTAAGTTTAATATCTTTTAAGGATGTGACACGATGATTTTGAAGAAAATTCTTACACTCTTAACCTACCTTTTAAATAGAAACGTTTTACGAAAATTTTGATTTTCTCGAAAATTGCTCTAACGATTTTGAATTTTCAGGCTATAGTCTTTGTAGTCCTGTTTACACTGGATGATTTTTTAATAACCGTAAGATATAGACAAAATCTTACTATACAAAAATGTAGATCTTGCTAAAACACACAATTTATGTCCAAATAAATTTGTTTGTATAGTGAACCATTTCGGCGATATTCCTTGTTATCTGAGTCAGTTTTAGAGGAAAACAAACTTTCGTCAAATGGAACATCGTTATTCATTTTTTTACGTCTTAGCTGTGCAAAGAGAACGGAATCTCAAAGCTTTAAAAGATTTGACTATCGCACAAAGCCTACCATATTTCCACATTTCCCTTGCACCTACAAGGAAATAAACAATAAGATAAGTTGTACAAATGTTTATCTTAACTAACACGAAGAAGATGTAGGAATAAGAGTTTGTAAGAATGGTTAGTACAAGAGTAGAGAAAGTTATGTGAGTGCAATCATCAGATTTTTTAAATAAAGATTAAAGTATAAGACATTTCTCAGTTACATTTAGTGGACTCCTAAGTCATCGTGCGCGGACCATTAGGGGAGGGGTCCGCGAACCACCTGTTGGGATGTAAATCTGAGGTTCTGTTAAAAAATTTTGATAACTGCAGTGCAGAGATTTTTCAGCGCTTTAAAAAATCATAAAATAGTTTTCTCTAAAGAAATTATTTTTATTTGTCTAAAAATCTGGAAATTCGTTGCAGTAGTATTACTATATACTAAAAAATCGAAAGTTACTTGCTTAAGAAACAGAGAATTTGACACTTTTAGCTTTAAGCTTAAAAAAGCAGTATTTCAGACTGGGAAAGTTTTAAATGAAAGCTCTGTCTGTATGCACACACGTGGACGTAGCGTTTTTCTGCGATGTAAATTTGAAAGGACAGCGGCTGTTGGAATGCCGCACCATGTTTTGTTTGTATATTTAGTACGTAAACCTGTTTCCCCCACTGAAGGCTGCTGATTGGGCCATAGCTAAGATTAACCTCACTTCCTAAGATGCCAGAGATAAGCAGAATATTTCGATTGGTTAACTCTCAACTTGGAGGACGAAGAAAGAGTCGAGATGATGATGACGATAATAAAGTGGAATGTCCTATACTTTACCTTTCAGGTTATTAAACGTGTGTGGGTATTCTTGACGTCCAAGACACTCCCGTTAGCTTTTCCCAGGCTCGTAGTAAATTGTCAAGTCTACAGTCACGTGTCCTGTGACTGCGCGTTCTAATGCTGCACTTCTCGTACGCCAAAACCGCGCTCTTTCTGCACGGAGAAGGTCCAGAAGATTCTGAACAAATATTATGCACTTTAAACAGATTATCTAGTAAAAACATACCACACGCTCGTTGAAATATTGACCTACTTAGAACCTTCCTAAAGCAAACAGCGATTGTATAGCATTTATGTAAACCTAATAACAAGAACATTATTTGCTTTCTCTGATTTTGGACATCAGACTGATACACTTAATGTAAACATGGCTACATAGATAAGGGAATATTTATATAGTAAGTGGAAGCAGAAAAAAGAATGTCAGTATACATTTTAAAACGGTTCCATTCTTCCAGTTACAGAGTTCTGAACTATATAATCCAACTTTGCACTAACGTGATTGTACGAGCAATTTATAAGCGAAAAATATCTTGGCTTAAAACCGACGTTTCGACCATCTTGTCGTGGTCGTCTTCAAGGGCAAACTGCGTCGCTTGTCAGCTTTTTATACAGGCAGGTGGAGGTGATTGGCCAGGTGATTCTCTCATTGCGGCAGGTGGAGGTAGACTCTGATTGGCCAGAATTCATCTGTACTGCTACGTCACTAATGCAGAATCACTGTAATGACGTAGTATTCTTAGATTTTCTTTTTGTTTAACCTATGGCCATCAAACACTGTTTGTTAATATACATCCCGCCATTATTGTTAAAGTTTCTCGGACAATGGGCAATTTCTAAGGTCTCTTTGATTTTCCTGGGTCGTCTTCTGTTTTCCGTGGTTTGATCAAACAGTATTGTACGTATGTTTTGTTTCATAAGCACGCAGCGCAACCGCCAATTTGTCAATGCAGTTTTGTTTGCACTGACATGTGTACTTCACAGTGCGACTAGTCTCGCCAGTTTACTACAGCTTCAGGGTATTTCATCAACACCTGGTTTGCCTTTGAAGACGACCACGACAAGAAACATCGAAACGTCGGTTTTACCCAACTTGACGCGGCAAAAACCGGATAGCCAAGATATTTTTAATGTTGGCCGTGGTAGCTTGAGAGAATATAATTTATAAGGGAATCTAAAGCTAATGCTCCAATCATAGCCTTTGTTGGTTTAGTGCCATCAAGTTCGAACTAAATATCACATTTTTAGTAGGAGAGTCTAATAGGGATTTTTTTGGGATTTACTCAAATGGGGAAGATTAACCTTGCACCCTGTTGAGTATCTCCACCATATAGGGTATTCTGACGATTTGAGCGTGACGTAACGGAGTGGAAGGGTGACAAACTTGCAAACAAAAAACATCACCTCGACAGCCTCAAGGGCGGTCGAATTTTGTTTTATTTTAAAGGAAATAATTCAAGTATAATCTGTCGATTTCCACAAGCCGAAGTAACAAAACTGGTAAATAAAGTTCAGAGCCTGCAGCTGCAGACAACAATGTATGCCCCACTCCGCGCCTCGGCTCGGGTGACAATACTATACGGGTCGCAATGTCAGACTTTCTTCCCTAAGGTGAGTAATATAGCTAACATTTTTATTTGCATGATATTTTCGGTGTATTTCATTTGTCACATTCAGGAATTAAAAAAATGAAAACAATTTCAAATCGCCATATTAAGAATATCCCTCCAAATAATTGTCAAATTATGGGTTAGCACGATTAGGACATCAAGTTGAACCACCTGCATAATTGTTGGGTGCGTTCGAGTATTTCAAAATAGCGATGTTTATGTTCTCTTTACTTTTCCTACTAGCAGGTAGGGGAAGTATTATATTCCACCCAAAAATTCGATGTCGAGATTTCACCGGAAAAATGTTTTGAGGCTCCCTGTATCAAAAAAAAAAAAAAAAAAAAAAAAAAAAAAAAAAAGAGAGAATTTGTCTGTGTGTGTATGTGTCTGTCAGTCTGTGGACAGCATAACTCAAAAACGAAAAGTCGGTTAAAAACCAAAGTTGGTATTTCAGTTTAACATCTTTTAAACATGCGGCACGAAGATTTTGAAGAAAATTCCTCCATCCTAAACTACCCTTTACATGGAAAATATTTTTAAAATTTTGATTTTCTTGAAAATAGCCGGAACGAATTTATTAAAATGTCATATGTTTGAGATATTTTTACAAGTGAAATGTATATATTTAATTTTCTGGCTATAGCCTATGTAGTCGTATTCCTCTGGATGACTTTTGTATAACTGGCAAGCCATAAGAGATAGACCAAATCTTACTAATGTGTGTAATTCTTTTGCGTACCGGTAAATCTTCATTATTATATTTAAACACAGCGGTTTTTGTTCAAGTTTAACTTGTGGCTATTTCAATAGTGTTGTATATTTACTTTCCGGGCATCAGTTCTATATGCGACGTACCTCCGTTATCTGCGTATCACTGGTATGTCATTCATCTGTCCATTCATGAACCGGTAGGCATATTGCTGTCATTTCCTTTGACCCAAATTCCTTTTCTACTTCTGTGTAGCTCTAGGCAAGAGAATGTTGTAGAAGTAGTAGGCACTAGTAGGACGTTACCCCCACCATCAATTTGCATGACGTCACTCGTGCAGATGGGTCATTCGCACGCCGGAAAATACCAACTCCTGTGTATAATATTACGCATTTAGCTGGCAACACTGTGTGTTGTATACAATGCCAACGTACATAAATATGATAAGGGCGGCAGAAAGGAGAGCTGCAGGACAAACAAGAGAATAACAAGACTCTAGTGCCAGCGTAATAAAGATTTCCTTTATGGGAAATTATATTTATGTTCTGACATTAAGATAGCCCTCCCCTGGAGGTGAAATAAATGTTTTATGATCTCCTGTGTTGTTCTTGGATTTGCATTTTGCTATTAGTCATGCCAGGATATCAATTCTGTTGGAACCTTATAGTGCAGTTGTCTGCTAGACACAATTTTAGAGGGAAATAGCGGCCCTTACAAACCTTACGACTGAAATTTCCTGAAAATCGAGAAAAAGCCAACTTCTTTTAACTGGCATAAAATAATTAAGGCATTCGTAAATGTAAAAAATGCATTATTTGTCACCGAACACCATTTCTAAATGCTCCACTGCCTGTTTAAATGTCACGTGGACTTAAATGAGAGCTTTGCATCCAAGTACTTTATCGCTATTGATATTTTCAGCGTTCTTCTTGCTGTAGAATGTTCCTTGCGGAATAACAAAAGTTGTCTTAGGTTGTATTGTCAGATGTGTCTAAGTATTTTTAATTTTCAAACACAAAAATTACAATTTTAGACACATTTGTGAGTTTAAAAGATTTTTGGAACCTAAACTGAAGCAGGCACAGAAACATCTAGAGAAAGTTTTAAAGTTAGGTGTATTTTGAACCATATATTACACCAAACTTTAAATATTCTTTGTCGCGAGTGACCTTTTTAGTGACGTAACAAAATATAAACAAATCGTATCATAATTTCTAAACTACTAGACCAAAATGGATGAAATTTAGGGTCTAACGTATTTACATTGTATAAAACCTATGGTAAAAGTTGAAAAAATCTGATGTATTACACTCACATGACTTTCCCTAACCTTGTACTAACCATTCTTACAAACTCTTATTCCTGAGCTATACTCCATCCTTGAAAGCGTTTACCTAATGTAATTTTGTATAACAATCTGAGTGACTAATGTTCCATTTTCTCTTTTCAGGTAAGTCTGCCTTTCATGCAGTATTTCTATTCATGCTTATAAGTGGTAAGTGGATTCTTGATTTACTGGAGCATTATGATGATCGTCCCTGTGAAAAGCTAGGCACATCTAGTAAATTATGTTAGATTTTTAGGTTAAGTCAATAGCTGTCATTTTTACCTTATAAGCGCAGGGAAGAATACTAACATTAAATACACTTCCGTAATATGAAGTGTAAAATTTATGCTGAGCTAGAAATCCTTCGTACAAATTAATAATATTCTTTTTTCAAGGAGAATAACAACTTCAATAAAGGATTTTAAGCACTTCTGGAGTACACTGTGCAATCAAATCGTTTATATCTTAACGCCATTTTAGGGTTAATCCTGCACTCTGAAACATTGGCTAATCAGATCAGTTTTATGTTTCTATTTGCGTTTTAGATATAGATAAGTGGAATATTTGTCCAAAAGTTAAACATAGGGCCGACATTATAATATTATATTGCGTACCATGAATTCTAGGCGATACTTATCAGGTTAAGAATGCATTTTGGGAATACGAGGTCCACAGGACCTATTTGGAAAAAATATTCGAGATTTGATAAGTAACTTACCGTTTGTGGTTACTCAATTACTGTTTTTAATACTTGAAAAATCCGCAAAAGGTACTAATAAATCAAAATTGCTTTTCCATATTTTATTTAACATTAAGAGCAAATGAATTCTCAATGTGAACAAATGAAAAGCTACATCTAATTTCGCAATAGATACACGAGAAGGTATAAACCGTATTTGTTTTATTCCGGGTTCTCAAAACATATATTTCCAATGAAATCTCAATATCGAATTTTTGGGTGAATAACCTACTTCCGCTATAGTATATAGCAGAGAAAGTAAAAATGTGTACAAGGCACCAATTATGTAAAAATGACACAAATAAATGAAACCTCCAACTGCGAAACTACCTTTCTCTTGTGATTCTTTTTAGGGCACTACATTCTTTTGTCGTTCCGATTTTACTTTCTTTCTGGAAGGAAAGTCGTTCGCCTGAAGGTAAAGTGGAGTTAGCTTAGAGAAAAACATGTCTAACTTAATTCCCTGTGGTATACAGCAGTGGTTCTTTGCACAACCTTACATAACAAATAAAACAGCCCAACATTCACTTTCTCGGCAGCTCATTGCGTCTCCAGAACCATCTATTGTAAATAACCCGAGAGAAATCAGTGACAAAACATTTAGTAGAGTGAGTCTTAATTTTTCAGACGAATAAGACATTAAATGGTGCAGTGTTGCCCAGTTTTCGTATGGACAGTGGTACAAGATGTTAGGGGTGTGAGTTCACAGACTAACAGCGACTCCTCTACCATTTTCGTCTATAGTGCATAGTTGCATAAATAAAAAAAGTCTGATGTGTTGCACTCACATGACTTTCTCTACTCTTGTACTAACCATTCTTACAAACTCTTATTCCTATATCTTCTTCGTGTTAGTTAAGATAAACATTTGTACAAATTATCTTATTGCTTATTTCCTTGTAGGTACAAGGGCAATATTAGAGTGCAGTAGGCTTTGAGCGATAGTCAAATCTTTTAAAGCTTTGACATTCCGTTCTCTTTGTACGCTTAACATATAAAAAAATGAATAACGATGTTCCATTTCACGAAAGTTTCAAGTTTTCCGAATCTGACACAAATAACAAGGAATATCTCCGAAATAGTTCACTCTACAAAACAATTTATTCACACATAAATTGCCTGTTTTACCCAGATCTACATTTTTGTATACTAAGATTTGGTCTATCCCTAACGGTTTACGAGTTATGCAAAAGTCGTCCAGAGTAAATACGACTACAGTGGCTATAGCCAGAAAATTCAAGATATACATTTCATTTTCCATAAAAATATCTCAAACATATGAAATTTTAATCAAAATCGTTATAGCCATTTTAAAGAAAGTCAAAATTTTCCATGTAAAGGATAGTTTAGGGTGGGGCTATTTTCTTCAAAATCTTCGTGTCACATCCTTGAAATACATTAAACTTAAATACCAACTTTGGTTTTTAATCGACTTTTCGTTTTCGAGTAATGCTGTCCACTGACACACACACACATACACGCGCGCGCGCGCGAACCTTTTTCTAAAATTGCTCTTTTTATTCAGGGGGCCTCAAAACATTTATGTTTGAATACATAGCTCACATTAAATTCCAAGAGACAGTGAAACATGCAATAGGGCTTTTAAAATGCCGTCCATGGTCAAATTATGCATTTTTTGCATTCATGAATGTTTATTTTATACAATTAAAACCAAAATAATTGCTTCTTTTCTCGAATTTCGTGAAATTTCAGTAATACATATCGTTGAGTAGCCCCAAAAGCCTAGATATCGCTTAATTGAGTCACCCTGCATGGTGCGTCAATAATTTTCTGAAAGCGTAAATGTCACCCTTCTGCCATGTTGATGCTTTGCGAACTGTTCCCAATAGATTATATACCTTCCAAATGCGAGGCAGGTGATGTTAGTAGGAAATTCTCCATGGACAAGGAAGAAATAGAGAAACTTTGATTTGGAAAAGGAAAAAATAACGTATTTATGCCCATAACATGAGAAGATTAGAAGTGAATAAACAATAGGTGAATAATTGCAAAAGAAAATGTTCCTATAACATGTTTATTGCTGATAAACAAATGACGCTGCTTTCGATAGCTGTTACCAACATGATGCGATATCTGTTTCGCTCACGTAGTCTTGCCAGGGATTCCCCTGCTTACACACTCAGTATCGTGTTGCAATATCGGTGTTCGTTCCCGTGTGTGCTGTTATTGTGGGGTAATCGCCTGATTGGCTTTGTAGTTGTGTTGATTTGTCCGTGATGTGCACAGATTTCTGTTGCTTCTAATCAAAGATCGTATTAAAATGGATTGCAGTGTTGTGTGCGAGTATACTTATCAGTACAAGATACGAAATGAGTGGTAAATAAAGTACCCCTAAAAAGAAGAGAAAAGTGTGTGTCGAATTAAGCGGGAAGAAAGTTTCAGAGGGAAAAAAAACATTCAAGGCAAATGTCTATATGAACCTACTTTTAAGGGATGGCTATGGTAACTTCCAGGAAGGGAGTTTAAGTGTAATTAATGTGTTGCATGTAACGTTGAATTATTGTGTGGCAGAAGTGAATTAAATAAACTTGTGTATCTAAAACTCAGAAAAGCGTAAGTACTGATAACAAATTAGTGAAACAAGCAGAATCCCTGTACACTGTTCAGGATCGTTTCCAATCGTCTTACGGGAACTAGCAAGGTATGAGGCGTAATTATTGACCAATGACGTTGCAAAGCAGGGCAGAGGTGTGGCTCTGTAATGAGAACCAGGAAACGTGGGAGAGGAGTGGATACACCTGACCTAGTCAAACCACGTTTTAATTTTCTTTAGATTTATCTCCAAATTCTTAATGTCTGTTATGGAAAAGGCAGCTAATATTGCTTAAAATAAGCAGCATTTATTGAGTTAAATGGTTCTGTGTTATAAGAAAAACTAACTTTATCCTTATAATAACAAACACGTGCAAAGGTTTACAGTAAACAGTGTAATATTATACTGAAAAGTATAAAAGTGTTTAATCTTTCTCAAATTCTCCCTATATTTACACTGGAATTAAAAATCATATCAAAGTAACTACAACATGTTTCTCTATTACGAATGCAAGGTTTTCTTGCAATATGTATGCAGTAAACTGCCTTTCTTGGCTGGTATTACCATTTAATTACATTTCGGAAAATTTGCACAGTTTCTGAAATTTGTCGAACTGTGTTATCAGCTTGTTACAGACCAATAATCTGGAAACGTGTACCTTCTGATGTGAATCAAACAAAAGTTGAGCTTAATGAGTAACTATTTACGAAAGACCAAGAAAAATCAATACTTTCTTTTCAAGCCGACGTGTCATTGCATGTATCATGAATAGTGGTGCAATCCGAGAGAGGGATAACGATTTACTAAGTGATCAGAAAAAAATCAATACTTTCTTTTCAAGCCGACGTGTCATTGGTTATAACTTATAGCGATGTCCAGCTACTAGCATGAAAGTGAGTGTCATTACTAGGGCCCGGATTTTTAGGTTCTTCAAATTAACGTTTTAGTTATTTTTGTATCTTAAAAATTTTTTTTTTAGTTCTTTAACCTCCTGAAATAGTTTTTATATTATTATTGTTTATTAATTTTATTATTAATTGTCCTCTTTTTATAGCAATGTTGCTCATATGTCCTGTAGATCCTTTGTGCTGCTCAAAATAGGATTTTTTGTCAGAGTGCACCTGGAAAATACGTAAATAAAATTATAGTTTATACGCTATGTGCATTATAACAGGTGTTTAATCCTTACCTGCATTCCAGCATTCGAAAACAGGTTGCACAGGTTCTCCTGTACGGTATGTTTATCTGCACAGCACCTAGCCGCTTAATGCGACTTTATCTGTGCAGTATAGAAGGTGTTCATATTTGTTCAAGCTTTTGTGTCTGTGGGCATTGTTTCTTTCGCTTTTGGCAGATTTGGTAAAATATTACTTTGCCATCTGTGGTGAAGTTCAGATCGTTACCTATCCACCTTCGACATGAGCTTACTTTAGGCATGACACTGGCTCCTTAAATTGCCTGCCGAATCTAAGGAAAATTGACTTCTAACCATGTAGTAATTGTATGCATTAACAATACACGATAGTTGACTGAACACAACAGATACTGTTTTTAAACGGATTGGTTTGAGTTTATGGCGGGTTCTCCTAATGACCCCTTTCCCCTCGACAACAATCCCCGCATTCCTTGCTTGCAACAATACAGAGCTTGGTCCCATACAGCTAAATACAAGTCAGTTGCCTCTTGCATTGTTGTCATTACTCCTCTAAGCATACATAAGCGAAAAGACGTAGCAAAGATGTAACACTCAAAGTCCATTCATAATTTCATAAACATTTCATTTTCCCATTTTAAAATAGTTTTTTTTTTTTCATATTAAAAGAAATAGGACATTTAGCCTCTTTTAGGTGTTAAAGTCTCATTTAGCCATTTTTAGGTTTTATAAGATTCAAGTATTTGGCTTCGATGATCATGAAACAGATAATTAAATTAAATCACTGCAGTTAACTATCAAGGAATAAAATAGTTAAAAAACTAAGAATCCGGGCCCTAGTCATTACTAAGGGGTAAACAAAGAGAAAGAGGGGGGAGATACGAAGGCCTCGTTAAACAATCATGATACCCTTACATGAGCCAAGGGATTAGATTGTTGCTCATTCAGAATCAACACCCATGTGAACTTTGACGTCCTGCATTAGATTTAGTAAGTCTATTTTCTAAGCATCTCTTAGATATGTTAATATTCCAGCAAGTGCTTAATTTTCGTCTTCTTTTGAACCTAAGAAAATGTTGAATGGGCTGGAAAAATATCAGTTTCGTGAAAGATTATATAAATGCGACGGAAATCTAATAAGTGGGATCTAGCAACACTAAAATGAACAACAAAAACGACTGCTGAAAAATAATGCCTCAATCTCGCTCTCATAGAGAATTTTATAGACTTATTACTGGAAACAACTCTCATAAAAGTATAATATTGAACCTAAAGGACAATATCTAGTGGATAAACATTATGGACTTAACTGGAAGGAAGTCTCATAAAGCTGTAATATTGAACCCTAAGTAGAATAACGAATAATATAGTAAATATTGTACACCCATCACTGGAAGAAAGTTGTACCAAACTATAACTTGAGTCAATGTACAATCACTAATGGATAAGATAGAATATTCCCCCATTACTGGAAATGGGGCCTTATTGAAACTATTTATGGAAATAACCAGCTGAACAGAGATTAAAGTTACTGATAAAAGTTACTCCGGGACAGCGCGAACGCAGTCCCGACTACCAAAAATTACGCGCCCGAGTTACCCACATTTGGGGCAATCGCAGGGGTCAGCCAATCCGAAGTGCAATGGAAAGGCCTCACCCTGGGGGAACCGCCTTATTGATCACGGTAACCCCTACGCCAGGTAAGTATGCCGAGGTTTCAAATTTCACTGGTTATGAAGCTCTAATTGGAGAGTTTCAGTCCCGCAGCACAGTACAAATTGAGGCAAAACAATGGAATTAAACTTAATTAAGATAAATATAGTTCCTTAGTTTTCTTTACTACTATTAACTCCTTTGAAAATCCTTTAATCTTTTATAAAAGATTCAACATTAATTATAAAATTAAGAATAATAATATAAAGGAACAAAATAGCTACTATGCTGCCATCTATGTCTTGAG
This sequence comes from Tenodera sinensis, assembly GCA_030765045.1. Taxonomy (NCBI): domain Eukaryota; kingdom Metazoa; phylum Arthropoda; class Insecta; order Mantodea; family Mantidae; genus Tenodera; species Tenodera sinensis. The sequence goes on along the minus strand of CM060969.1, from coordinate 118,774,818 downwards.
GTGTGAAGGTATTGTAATGGTACACGAGGTACTTTGATTCTAACGCACCCAAGGGTTCGTAAGGTTCACTAACTCCGGCGGACTCCGGTAGCTCGCCTATCTCTTTGGCTCGCCTCGATTCCTTCGGATCAGCTCGTTTCAAATCTTCTGATGTGAGAAATCTATTGATAGCACTAGATTCTTCATCTGTGATACAGCAGGACACATCAGAAATGTCCACATAACACACGTGTCCTTCAGTGCGGAAGCCAGAAAACACAAAATATTCACCCTTACATGTAAGCTGTTATAATAAATCTTTATGTTAACAACAGCGGACAAGGTGCTATAAAGAAACTGCCAGAATATCGTCCCTGTGGTTGTTTACTCCATCAGCTGTATCAGTATCTGATTCATCGTCCCTACGCCTTTGACGATGTCCCTTGCAGTTTTTTTTAGCAAAATCCTGCACTCGCAAGCGCTCAGCATGTGCGAATCGAGATTCCCAATCCTATCAAAATTGTGTAACTTCACCCTTTACTTTCAGCCCAGATAAGCTCAATAGGGTTATAATGACACTGATAGGGAGGCAATCGGACAACCCTGTGGCCAATATCTAATGCTATCTGACCAGTCCATTTTTCTTTTTCTGACTTTTGCAAGGAACGGTGCGGGTTAATTATTCGATCTTAATTTATATTGCATCAAAAGAAATATGTGCAGTTATCCATTCCTGTATATGTGAATTTTGTAAAGTGGCATTAGGTAACTTTTCTATGATCGTAGAATGATAGCTGGCATTATCCATTGTGATTATGGAACCTTCTTCCGAAACACAAATCTGTGAATAAACCGTTCTTTGAACGTGTCTGTATTCATATCGTTATGATAATCGTAATGTTTGTTTTGTGTTTGCGAGCGAAAAACCCATTTGCTTTCCGGTATAAACCCGTTTTTGATGAATCTGCATGGCAGATAAGCTTACCACCTTTGTCTGTAAGTACTTTGAGTCCCCCACCCTTCCAGATGAATTTTACCATACATTCTTCCTTCAGTGATTTTCATTAACCCAGTTTTCATCCAAATAAAAAATGGCCCAGGTACTTCTAATATTGTGCATTGTACGCAGAAATTTTAGTCTTGAAGCAACAATATTGCTTCTTTCTAGTAGAGACTTACAACCATCATTGGTTCTCCTATATTTGAACCTAAGATATTTCATAATGCTATCCATAGAAGATACAGAACCCGTATTATTTTCTTTCTCATTAATTTGGTTAGCTTTATGGCAGTTGGATATTCACCCTTGTCATATAAATATAGAAGTTAACGTGAAACACACTTTTTAAAGTCGTCTAAGGTCACTGCTCGATGTTTTCCCGGAGACCTAATATGGTGATTTCTGATTTAGTGAACTGCTTGCCTTTTTAAACAATTTTCGTCACAGCATGAGCACTCACGTGACAAGTTTGTGCCGTTAATTCACGACTCTGTAGGTTTGTAGGTTCGTAGGTTAATAGTTCTTTGAAAAACAAACACTTGTATATGAAAAAAATATTTCTAGCCTGCTTATGTAAAATCTGTCATCTTGCAATCACTACTACACATACCTACTTGTACTATAGGCTTGCTAAGGGACATATCTGTCAACTTTGAAAAGCCTTCTACAGTCTTAAAGATTACCACTTTAGTGAATGCAAGTTACAAAATGCATCATCTCCATAACGTGTGCCTGTTTTTCTTCACAGACGTGACGATTCCTTTCTTTCTGTTCAGGTCCTCAAATGTCCTGCAAACATGGGGTTTGGACATTCGTCCCCAGAAAAAATAGCTCTGTGGCACAAGCAAAACAAAATAATGGCGTACTTAGTATCTTTTGAACGCGCAAAGAAATTATAACAGCAAAGCTCGGCACAGCGATCCGGTACGCGTGTTCAACTGTACGACATCGCACTTGTCTCAGTGACTAAATGATACGCAAGCCTGCCTTATGGTCATTCTTGTTTTGTTGTTACTCTAGTAACTTGTATTTACCTAGGATTCATGTTTGGTTGCAAGTATGCATTATTACAATAAATAGTCTCCTCAATATAATTTCGTTACAGACAGCAATCTGTACGAATGCAAGTTATCCACAGAACACTTAAGTAGATTGTCACCAATACGTGACAACAGGACAGTGAGCTATCGGCTCAAGAAGTTTACGCTTCCATCGCTGCGCGTCGCTAGGGACTAGGGACTAGATCCTCGGCTATAATTTGTGTCCTCGGCTTCCTCCGCTTACGTTCGGTGACTGGTTAGGGGGGACGGCATAGAACACCTATCGTACGCAGACGATTAAGGCTATAATCTGTGGTGAAGGCAGAAATCTTTCTCTAGTTACCTTGGCAGCCTAATAGAGTGTTCTGTGATTGGCAGTTAGCTGCATTACCGACAGCAGCGGTAGTTCCAACAAGTGCCTCTGTAACATCAGGATAAAGCGCCTTTAACCTCCAAAGTTGAGTTGATCTTGTAGTGATCTTGTAATAATATGTAATTTTGTTTCCTTAGCTCAAAAGCATCAACAGTGTTCGTATGCCTCTGAAATGACTTGCAAGACCGAGTTATATTCTATGGCCCCTTTCAATAACAGGTCGGACGTTAGACCTGTTAATGGATTGTCGGCGTTCTAGCTTTCATAAAATAGTTTCCTCTTAATTATCCCATAAATGTCATCCTCAGATACAGGTAAACAAAACTATTGTTTTATTATTGTCGATCGAAGCGTGTATAGAATTATAGCTTTATGCGGGAAAGTATTGTATTTGTATTCTGTTCATTATAGATTCGTCGTCTGACGAAGTTATATTGGATCTCGTAGAATCTCTACCAAGGCCGAGGGTTTTTAGAGCGAGGTCTAGTCCTTTACACGAATATGACAATGTGGAATTTAAAGTTAGATTTGGGATCTCCAAGCAAACATTCATGGATATCTTACATCTGGTGGGGCCGCAGATTGAGAAACTGACTGCAAGAGGCATGCCCGTGTCGGCAAGAAATCAGTTGCTGATTACCCTCCGATATTACGCAACAGGAACATTCCAGAACGTGATAGGAGATGATGTTCATGTTCATAAATCCACAGTGTGTAGAATAATAAGACGGGTGAGCCTCAGCATTGCACGCATGAGGGCACGGTACATAAATATGCCTACAGGAAATTCTGTACAACTTGTGAAGCAAGATTTCCACAATATTAGTAATTTCCCCAATGTTATCGGTGCCATAGACTGCAGTCACATGAAACTTCTAAGCCACTGTGGAAACTTGAGTGAAGTATTCAGAAACAAGAAAGGTTATTTTTCTGTTAATGTCCAAGCAGTCTGTGATGCGAATCTGAGGATCCTGGACATAGTTGCACGTTGGCCTGGGTCAGTTCATGATAGCACTATATTTGATGCCTGTTCCTTACGCAGTAGGTTTGAAAATAATGAGTATCCAAACTGTTTTCTGTTGGGAGATAGTGGCTATCCTTGCAGGCCTTATTTGTTAACTCCTCTTGTTCACCCAAGTTCAGAAGCTGAAGAAAATTACCAGAGATCTCAAATTGCCACAAGAAATCCGGTAGAGAGATTACTGAGTGTTTGGAAAAGAAGGTTTCCTGTATTGGCATTGGGAATGAGGACAAAACTGCACACAACTTTGGTAACTATCGTAGCGACAGCAATCCTGCATAACATAGCAAATGAACATGATGAACATTTACCTGAAGGCATTCCTAGCATTGAGATTGATGAGGTCCCTGTAGAGCCTGTAGGTGTACATAACAATGGGAATGAAACAAGAACAGCATTAATAAATACAGTGTTCTCCGGGCGTTGACCAATTTTGACTGTTGATGTTTGCAGTAGGTACAATATATTTGGGTTTAATGTGACATTTATGTGACACAATACATTCCTTAAATATTATACAGTACCAAGAAGTTAACAGTTAACAACTTAATAATTTTGTTATTTGAATTACACAATGTTTCATATATACCAAAATCCAATTTTTGTTACAAATATTTACATTAGGGAATATTGGGTGCATTGATAAATAATGTCAGTGCACTATTATTGTTTGAAGATCATGATATTGCCTCCTGAAACTCTTAAAAACTCTTTTCTCAGACCTCGTTAGATAGCAGACGCCATACACAGTTGTAGCAACAAAAGTGAGGTAGCGAAAGGCAAGGAAAGTGGTATTGCCAACATATATGAAAAGCGGGGATCTATGTTAGCAACTGGACTTTAGTGCACTTTTAACACTATATTGCACAAGTATTTTAGGAACAATAATTGATACACATTTGTCTGTGTGTAAACTGCAGTTAATTGACGCAAGATACAGAAATTTGTGTACATGCTTGTATTTCAAGTATTGATGTTAACAATAGCTTGAGAGGAAGAGAAATACTCCCATGATGCCTTGAGTGAAGTGCATTGTGAACATTTCATTAGATTCCATGCAGTATAGACATTACACAAATAACTTATTATGTATATCAATTATTGCTTCTAAAGGTACATTCTTAATACTTGTGCAATTACAATGCAATATAGTGTTAAAAGTACTCAAAAATCCATTTTTAAGTGTTTTGGTAAATACAAAACATTATCTGAATTACAGTATATTGGCCTATATGTGAGGTTAGATTAAGGGCACATTGTAGTTAACAATGGTCTACACGTGAAAAATATGCCAGTGTTATAATGTGCACATCACCTAAACCGCTGCAGCTATAATAATTTTGCAATAAACATTGTACAGTATTGGGGGTACATGTGAAAATCAAGTTTGTAGGTACAAAGCAAGACATGCGATATCCATGTAAATTAATACACAGAAAAAATAATTTTGGTATGCTGATGTTCACTTATTTGCACTTATTTAAAGAAACCTTAGTAAAATTTGTTTAAACTTATGGTGATCCCAGAAAACAGTATTTCTGCCAAAGGAGTGGATCAGTTTTTCAAAACACTAATTTTATAGTAAAAATAGCTCTCTGTATATAATTTTAAAAAGTATAGCTCAGTTTATACAACACACAACACTATAGTTTCCAAAATGTATATAAAATATGAAAAAAACTGTTCCACTCAGTTTAAATTTTATGTGATGTGTTAACAGTTCAGAAAATTTGACCTTCTTAGATGCAGTAGTTTAGGGGAAAATGGTACCTAGATATGCAAAATTATAAGTTACGGGGAAAATACAAAACACCAGGAAAGGACATAGCAGGTGTAAGTTTGACAATTATAAAATGTACAACACAATATGTTGTTGTTAGATAATGCTGGATTTCTGACAATGAAGTCATTAATCCTCTTGCTCTCCAATATTTTTCACTGATGGATGGGGCATTAGAAGTGGCCGGGCATATTTGAAGGTGGTCTCGATCCATTTCCTCTTGCAGATCACATAGAGGACAGAGTGCTGAAGAATATATCCCAATTCTGTTTAAATGTTTTGCCAGACAATCATGTCCTGTAATCAACCTGAAGGTTGCAACTGCTGTTTTTCGAGGATACTCAGGAATCACTGTTTGAATGTTTGGTAGTTCCCATCTTTTATTTTTTGATTTTTCATAGTAATATTTTTCAATAATTTTTTTGAATTCAGAGTTGATTAATCTTTTAGCTGCATAAAATGGTAGATTAACTATTGATTTCTACACATTGCCGGTACCCTTTTTTGTAAGAAAATCAGCTTTCTCATTACCACTCAGTCCACAGTGAGCTGGTATCCATTGGAAGACTAGGTGTTTTTGAAGTGCTGTTAAATGGCTAAGCATTTTCCAACATTCTATAATTGTTTGGTTTTTTGGTGACAACTTGGAAGTAATTGCTATAATTGCTGCCCTGGAATCTGAGAGAATAACTGCTTGCTGAAAATGTGAAATTCTGTAGGGCCATTCGAATTGCTTCAATTTCTCCATCAAAGTTTGTAGTTCCATAACTTAAAGATTTGTAATAGGAAAAGAGGTGACATGTGACTCCAGCACCTGCTCCATCTTGGTATGATATCAATGAATAATCAGTATAAATATGGAGCCATTCGTGTTCTGGAAATCTAGTATGGATTGTCTCTAATGCCAATAATTTTAGAACACTAGTTGGAGTATCACTTTTCTTAACTTCTTCTGTCAGGTGTAAATAATATGTGATGTCTAATGTTTGTGTCAGATTGACTTTAGATATGAAGTTTTCCTTTGAATTAGGAAGGTATACATTCTTCTTGATGTCTTGAATTCTGGAAAGAAAGCTCTCCTGAGTCTTTAGTGTATGTGTAAAATTTCTCTTGTGCCATGTATTGAATGGGAGTCTGATCAACTTTTCGTGTTGAATAAGAGCCGCTTTTTCTATTTCATATTCAATGGGGCATTGCATGTCAGTGTACATGGAAAAGAATGGAAATTTAAGCAGTTAAAAGAAAAATATATATATATATATATATATATATAAACTTTTTTTGACCTCAGAAACTACAATGTACCATTAAAAAACTTTTTAAAAATATTCTTCAGAAATGACAAGCTTGTTATTTTAACAATTTATTAATATTAATGATTAATGTTCATAAAGTACAATTTTGGCATAAGAATTTTGTTTTGCCATTGAGAAATTTTTTGACAACTTCATGATTTTGTTATGTACTGAGTGCTGAGAAGCTATTTTTTATGTTAATGATTCAGGTTTTGAAAATATGAGAAGAAAAATAGATCTGCTGATGGGTTTATAAATGGTTCTGATGGGTTTATAAATGGTTCTGTGTTCTTTGTTACATATGCAACACCTAATTTAAACAAAATTTTCACGAGTAACGAGTATGAAATGATTTTTTATGAATATGTAGGTACTTAACCAGAATTAAAAGTATAAAAATTACCATAATGCTAGAATAAACAAAACAGCACTGTTTAAATATATTGTACTGCGCTTAATAACATGTATGTAATAACAGGAAATTTAAACTTGCATATATAACCATTAACGTGAATTTTGAAAATTAAACAGATAAAATAATCTAATAAATTAAAACAAATATTTCTTTAAAAGCACAAAAGTACTATTATACAAACTTATGTTTTTCATTGTCCAGTTTTGCCTTTGCAATTTCTAGTTCGACTTTAAGAATTTCCTTTCTTAAACTGGATTCTTCCTCTTCAGATTCATATCTTCTTCTTCTGGCAGCTAATTCCTCTTCCTTCATTTTTAATTCTGTTTCATGTATTTTAAGTTTCATGTCATTTACACTACACATTTGCACTATTTTCTTCTTATTCTTCTTTGCCTGTGAAGTTGCCATATCCTCAACCTTTTCATAAACCTCGTTTAATGTCCTTTTCGGTCTCCCCTTTTCATTTGTGTGCTGTGTTGAGGTTTCTTGTACTTCAGATGGCTGGATACCAGTAGCAGTTGAAGTTTCCTCTTCATCCACTGGCACAGTGCCCTCTGTAACAGGTACTATTATTTCAAGCGAGGTGAAATGAGTGTCATGATATGTTGCATCACTGTCAGTTTCATTACTCAATGATGTGACTTGCTTTGAGATAAGACTGATGACCTTATCACTAACCGTTTCAGCTGCCCCCATAGAATTTCCACCAACAACTTCATGTATCTGGACCTGAAAATGTCAGATAATTAAACTTTATGATTGAACAGTTGTTATGCTTATGTGACCTCCACATGAGTGTCGGAAGACTTTTTTCCAGGGGGGGGGGGGCCACATGTTGGAAATTTGCAATCATATAATATTAAATCATTATTTTACTGTCAAAATTTATATTTGTTGCAGATAACCATATTAATTTGTGCTAAATAAAAATTATTCTTTACATCAAAATTAAAATAATAGTTTTAACTGGCTGCACATTAAGTTCACCAACTTCCAAGGGGGGGCCGCGGCCCCCCTTGCCCCCGTTTCGCGACGCCCATGCACCTCCGGGAGGATGAGATAAGTAGGCATATATGTATGTGCACGTTAACTTGGCTTATTAATTTAATTATATATCTGTTTACAAGTATTACAACTCACCTTTTCTTTCCTTGCTTTTCTCTTCAGACAGTCATACAGACATCTTAGCTGTTCTGCAGTTCGTATTCCAGAATTCTGTTGTTCATTGAACTTCTGACACATTTTCTCCCAACATTCTTGCTTCAGTTTGTTTGTAGCTGCGTCCGTAACTTTATTCTCTACTATTTCCTTATATTCTGAAATTATTTCTAATAATACCATCTTGTCCCTTTCAGAGAAATTTTTACTTCTATTTCTTTTGCTCTCCATTTTGGCTTGCGGCTTTGCCAACAAAATCAGTGTGGCGTCAGTTGTTTTTGCAGCGACATCGTATGTGTGATAAGATAACTATATATGCCGCTTACACGAGCTCAACGGGTCATATTATGTTCTTGCAACGACCTACAGTTTAAAGTCTTCAGTAGTTCATTGATCCATTAACTAAAGAAGGGAATAACCCGCTTACGTGACAGTTTTCTTGCATCCCAGTGTTATAAGAGATTATTGCTACTGCATACATTTGAGTACAATGAGTTGAAGCTAAAAGAAAAATAACATGAAATCGCCTTTTCAGATTCAGATTATTTTTATTCAGATTTTGTCTGGTGCTGGTACATGGGGCCCAGCGTACAGACTTAAATTGGCATGTTTTATACAATTATTTACGTTTACATCAAATATGTACATCGGCTTTTTAGGTAACCCATACAGTTCGCGTTCCGCCTTTAAAATTGCATTTTAGACACTGCTAGTCAACGCATCGCTGAAATCAGGTCTATTAGTTCTGTGCGGATTAAATGAACTAAAAATAATTCGCTTCAAAAGTTAGTAAGGTAATTATGTCATTTCTTAAACGTTAACAGTATAAACCGTTGTACATGTAAATAACACCTATTATGGAGAAAGATTTATTCATTGAAAATGATTGCTCCTGCCATCTATGAACTCCTACTGAACCACTTCGAGGGAAAAACTTTTCGTCAGCTACTGACCTCTGGTGGTGCGATTCAGCAACGACAATACTGCTATCTGGCGGTAGTTGCTTTTACTTTACATTCCTACCGCAGCCACGTCCGTACTCGTGCTGCCATCCAGTGACAAACGTTGCTAATCTCAATTCTGCTTTCTTTAAAATCCAACAAGGTTAATAAAACATCTTTGTTCATTATTAAAACAATCCTTTTATCTTTAGACATTTAAAGGGATACCCTAACTTTTGACTTGCATTAACATTGCCAGACTATATAGGCAAAAGAGTCTGTATTAGGATATACTTAATGATAATACTGAATTTATATTCCAGTTAAAATGTGTTGATCGAATAAAAAATAGCAGGTTATTATTGAAGTGGTGTAAATCCATTTACATGTAACTTATGTAGTCTAAACAAAGCATCAAATTGTAAACACAAAAAAAAAAAATGAAGTTTGCACTCATGATTTTCTGTACTCTTGTACAAACTATTCTTATAAACATGTGTTCCTCTATTTTTATATAAACTGTATGTTTGAACGAGATTCACATTTTTTTGTGCAGTAGGATTTCGTATATCTGTAAAGATTTGCCAGTTACGCGAGTGACTTCTAGAATGAAAAGGACTTCTGAGGAGATATCCACAAAGTTGAAGATATAAATTTCATTTGGCATAACAAGTCATAAACTTATAATATTTTAATTACAATTGTTAGAGCCATTTTAAAGGAAATCAAAATTTTGGAAAAATTTTCCATGTAAAGAGTATTGTAAGGTTGGGGAATTTTCTTGAAAATCTGTATATCCTATCCTTGAAAGATGCTGAACTTATGTATATACCAAGTTTAGTATTTAACCGACGTATCGTTCTTGAATTATGCTGTTCACATACACAGACACAGACACACACACACACACACACACACACACAGACACACACACACACACACACACACACACACAATCTTTTTCCATTTTTGTAGATTCAGGGAGTCCCAAAGCCTGTATTTTTGGTGAAATCTCGATATCGAATTTTTGAGTGGAATACAATACTTTACCTATTTATTGCACGTATATAGTTGTCTCTTTCTTTCCTTCCTCCCTCCCTCCCTTTCTCCCTTCCTCCCTCCCTTCCTTCCCTCCCTTCCTCCCTCCTTCCCTCCCTCCATCCTTCCCTCCCTCCCTCCCTCCCACCCTTCCTTCCCTCCTTCCCCCCCTCCCTCCGTCCCTCCCTCTCTTTCTCTCTTTCTTTGGTCCATTTACTGATTTTGTTCAAGCCAACTGGACAGTGTTTGTACCATACTGTTTTTTACCGATTTGTGGGAATACGGTTGGCGACTCTGGCCAGACAAAGGTAGTAGATCGTATAAGATAAACTAACGTCTCTGAGTATGAAAGTGTTATTAATATTATTGCGCTCCCTTCAACATTTTTTAGAGGAACGTCTGTGTGTGCGTGCGCACCCGGGTTTCTACACAATTAAAATTCATCTCTTCGGTAAAGAAGGAAAAGCTTTCCTTTGTTTTTGTTCACACAAAGTCTTACATAATATCGAAAGGAAATGAGAATGAAAGTCAACACAAAGGGATCTGAGACCAGAAGCAAATAATGATTATTCGAGTAATGGAAAGTAAAGTTAATATAATTAAGGCTTCCACTATTCAAAACTTTGAGAGCCGTTTTTAAGTAAGAACCTATAAACTTAATAGAGCTGTTTTAATTGAATTTTTATATCGCTGGGGTTTAAGTACTCACTTTAACTTTGTCTGAATAAAAAAGGGGGAAAAGTTGCGTACTCTTAAAATATAAAAAATGAAATGTGTTACACTCCACTCACATGACCTTCTCTACTCTTGTACTAACCATTCTTACAAACTCTTATTCCTATATCTTCTTCATGTTAGACGAGATAAACATCTGCAGAAATTATCTTACTGCTAATTTTCTTGTAGGTACAAGGGGAATATGGGAATGCAGTATGCTTTAAGTGATAGTGAAATATTTCAAATGTTTTTGCTATGTGAAGTCTTTGAAATTCTGTTCTCTTTGCACAGCCAAGAAATAAACACAGGAATACCTATTTCCTTTATGACAAAAGTATAAGTATTGGCAAATTCAAGAGAAATAAGAAGGAATATGCCGTAAGTAACACATTGCACAAAAGATGTATCTGACAGAAATTGATTGCTTGAACGAAATCCACAACTTTCTGTGTTGTAAGATTTTGTCATTCTCTTACGGTTTACGAGTTATTCAAAAGTCAACCAGAATAAAGAGGAGTACATAGGCTATAGCCAGAAAATTCAAAATATGCATTTCATTTGTCATAAAAACATATGTGATTTTAACCAAAATCGTTAGAGCCATTTTCGAGAAAATGAAAATTTTCGAAAAGTTTTCCATGTAAAGGGTAGTTTAGGATGAAGGAAGTTTCTTCAAAATCTTCATGTCGCATCCTTAAATGTGTCCATAGACACACACACCTACACACGCGAACCTTTTTCTAATTTTTTTATTCAGGGGGCCTCAAAACATATATTTCCGGTGAAATCTCGACATCGAATTTCTGGATGGAATACAATACTTCCTATAGTTACTATACGTAGTTGAGAAAGTAAAAATGCATTTTTTATTTATTCAGGGGACATCAAAACGTGTATTTCCACTGATATAGAATTTTAGTTGAAATACAATACTCGTGATAGAGAACACAAAAGTGTAATTCAGAACTGGTTTAATAATACAATAGCTTGGAACGAATATTTTAGTTACTTCATTGCAACGTTTGATAGTACGATGTATTGAAATGAGCAGAGTCATTTCGAAGACCGTTATAATTGGAATACCCATAAGGTTGAGATTTATTTACAACAGTTATCCTCTAACACATTACATCAGCGATACGCAGTTCCCTTATTTTCTACAGAATTTGTAGAATTCACTTTCATTTATTGAGGCGTTATTTGGTACTAGTATTCCAAATGTATGTTATCGTAAAGTGGTGAAAAAGTCACTTATATTATAGGTTATGTAAAACAAGCCAACGTTTATGTGTTTATTTCAACAATAACAAGATTCACTTATCGATTCGTGTTGACATTGAATCGTCTGTATAATAAATTAACATCTCTCATTCAAGAAACACCTTCAGACTGTTGAAAATAAGTAAATAAGTAAAGTAAATTTCAAATAGCCCACGCAACAGGTGAAATGAGCCGCACCAACACCTGATGTATAGTTAAGCTGCATTTCGTGTCGTGGAAAGCCAGACATACAAGAAAAAAAAAAAAAAAAGAAACGACACCGCCACGAAACTACTTGCATGAGGCGCCTGCAACTTCTGTTGACCCGCAGTGCCGTAGTGTTCACATGGTTTGCATAGTTCCCAGGGGCCATACTGTTCTAAATGAGCTTGCCCAGATACGACACAATCAGCAGTAACAATGGCTTCAAAATTCTAACCGAAGAGCCTTACGTAAGTTTAAGTTCTGTTTCACATCATTGCACTGTGTCTGTAACACAAAAAAGTAAAATAAATTTCACTTGCTTCACTTTTGTATAATTTTATTCACTGAGTGCAGGAAATATTGGTATCGTTGCAATGTTTGAGGCTTATATTTTATTAGTTCACGCTGCAGCATGATTATTTTTCACATTTTCTCTTATCTGGAGTATATAATGATTTCGAGCATGAAGAAATATTAAATATGTGACATTTAGAGACAAAAAACAAGGCATTAGGAAGGTAATCATGTAATCACACTTAGATAATACTACGCCCTTGCATTACAGTTTACAAAACTTAAGGTTAGTTCACAACCTCCGGTAACGGAACAACCAGAAGTTTAAATCCCTGTATTCAAATGGGAGTATTCACAATCGACGGGAAGCGTTCCCGTGCGCCTGGAACGGGGAAAAAAGCGAAGTTTCAACTTTATCGTAATAACAACAATATAATCGTGATGATGATGTTGATGAAAAACACTTAACTGAAAGGTTATGTCCACAAGGAAATGTTAGTTTTCAACTGATTAGAATCTTAGACGTGACATTGAATTCTTCATATCAAATTAAACGCTTCTCAACAGTTTTTGTTTTGAGCCAACCTTGCGGTAGTACGGATGAACTTCCAAATGGCAATTCACCCTTAGATATTGCAGTAAGGGTTCCAGACGGGATTTAAATGAGCCTTGTTGCCTAAGCCCATAAATTCTGCCGTTGCTGGACACTTCAAACGTGACGCCCACCATGTCGCCGGCAGTTGTTACACGTCACATTAGCGCCGCCAGTAGGTCTGGCAAGCAACAAAATGCAACACACTGATTTCCATACAGCAATGCCCTCTACGCTCGGCTTTTGGTGTTGCCAATGTACAAGATTTCCTGCTAAATCTAGCGGATTTTAAATTTTTCATGTGAAAAGTATGTTTAAAATACTCGGACTCCACATGACTTTTGTAAATAATATGTTACATATATTACATCGTCAGCATAGAAATTAACCTGTTCTCTTATTATTAAGGGCAATAGAGCTTAATAAAAAATATATATGTGTAATATTGACCCCAGAGGTTTCGCGGGAGAGAGTTGCCCCAACTGATGTCGCACATTTCTGATGAATTTATTTGGAGTTGAGTTTACGTTTATCTATAGATAATCTGTTTGCTTACGCTAGCGTCCTAGATGGATAAGAATTAAGTCTGCGAAATATCATTAAAAGATAAATAAGATACTATTACAAAATCGAAGGTCATTTAGTTCACTAAAACAAGATAACTTTCCAGACATAACAACCTAATTAATTTTTAAGCTTAAAGTCTCATTTTTATGATACAGCTTTGCTTGGAGGGGGGGGGGCATTCTTCAAACTGGAAGGTTATATCAGAGGTTGAATGAATAAAATGATACTAAAAATTATTTAATGAGTCCGGAGTCTATAGAGCTTAAAGTTACAGACATACAGATATTCGTCTTCTCAAGATAAGGGAACTGTTAGGGGGGGGGGGGGGAAACCATAACCAGCTAACTCGGCCTAATCGGAATTCGAACTCGGTACCTCTTGAATTCGAGACAGGCACGCCATCTCCACAACATAAAGGCGGGCAATAAAATTTATCATTTTAAAGATTATTACCAACTTTCGTAGATGCATTATTCAGTTGTTTGGTATGCAAACCCACTGAGGGGACTGGGCAAGATATTTTTAAGTCTAAATTTTCAAATAACTGTAAAAATGGTTATCAACATTGCCGATACTTACCTATGATTCTACTAACTTCTTAAGGTCATATACATTTGACATTTACCAGTTATAAACTTCATATTTCCAACTGCCCGCCTCTAGATATAATTACAACAAAAAATATTCCTCCGAGTGTATTAATGTCAAAAAGGTTATTTTAGAATTTGCAGCAAGAACCTACAAGAAAGGATTTATAGAAGCTTCTACTTTAGAACATTTATTTTTACACTAAACAAACGCTAAGAGTATTTATTAAAGCTAAACAAAGTTTGCAGAACTCCTAAAGTACGACTGTGAGTCTTTGGTATTCCGGTCTCTAATACAAAAAGTGAATAACGACCTTTCATTTGAGAACAGTTTAAGTATTGCAAAACTCACACAAATAACAAGGAATATCTCCTAAATGGTTCACTCCACAAAAAATGCACTTGGACATAACTTGTGTGCATTGACACTTCCATTTTTCGTATAGTAAGATTTGGTCTATTCTTACAGTTTACAGTTATTCAAAAGTCTTACAGAGTAAACAGGCGTACATAAGCTATAGCCAGAAAATTCAAAATATACATTTCATTTACCTAAAAATATCTTAAACATATGACGTTTTAATCAAAATCGTTACAGCCATTTTTGAGAAAATTAACATTTTCGAAAATTTTTCCCTGTTAAGGGTAATTTAGGGTGGAGAAATTGTCTTCAAAATCTTCGTGTCGTATTCCCAAAAGATATTAAACTTAAATATTAACTTTGGTTTTTAACCGACTTTTTGTTCATGAGTTATGCTGTCCACAGACTGACAGGAACGCGCGCGCTGATCTTTTTCTAAAAATGTTGCTTTTTGGATTCAGGGGGCCTCGAAACATATTTCCGGTGAAATCTCGACATCGAATTTTTAGGTCGAATAGAATACTTGTCATGTTTACTATAGGAAGTAGAAAAAGTAAAAATGCTTTTTTTTTTTTTTTTATTCAGAAAGTCTCAAAATACATATTTCCCATGAAATGTCGATATCGGATTTTTAGTAGAATACACTTGTAGGGCAAAGACATTAGGAATGTCACAACATAGCTTTCGGCATGTGGACAGCCCTGTCCGACCTAAGGACTCCTGGCTGGCCTGTGACGTAGGCACCGAGGGTTCCTAAAGGATGACTCATCCACGGTGTAACCCTCACCATCTGTTTGGAAAGCGACGCCCTCCTAGGCTTCCTGCATTTTTCCTCCTCAATTTGTTTTATCTCATAACATAGTTGCCAGATTGCCCTTCGGTACACAATGAGACATGCATCGACAGAGTCGACGAATTCTGTATGAATATCGAGTCGACAGACTCGAAATATTTCGAATTGCATATTTATGAAGCAATGTACCCTCGAGGACAAAAGAATGAGTCACGTTTGAAACGTTAGTTTATCGACACAGAATAACTCCACGAATACTAAATAACTTATAGTTTTCAATAAGTAGGTATGTTTGACTATCTGTCTGTCTGTGATACATGAGTGTATCGCAACAGTTTTTGGATTTCTATGTCTTCAAACCAGTTTCTTATTATTTTCCAGAATTTGTTATGATTATTCCCTCCTCCCTCTCCTGCAGTAATGCCCCATCGCATTTACTTCTAGGTTCTTTCTGATACAACTCATCCATCAGATTACCTAAGATTTTTGCTGGTACCTAGTCTAAATACTGCCTTAACAAATTGACGATCGTGGTATATTCCGTCCTGGCTTTGTTTCTCAACTTCATGTGACATACTGGTAGCCTTGTATGTCAAGAAATAAAACTGCAAATACACCTTGACAGCGTTTCTCGTCATAAAGATAAATCAATAGGCACATAACCGGTATTGTCCGGTTCAGCAATATCGCTAAATTGCTACCTGTCGCTTCGTCCAGTTCCAGATGACGTCAGCTGTTCCCATGGCCTTGAGTGTTCAAGTATTCTTCTCACAAATACATGCATATTTGCATTTAAATCGATAGGTTAATTTCCGGTCGAGTATCGATATGAGTTACCAGTTACGTCATCTTGAGAAAGTAATTATTTGAGTATAATCCTCTTACCATAAAAGAATCTTCATACAGCGGATAGTTAATCAGAGATCATAAAGCCCGAGTTTAAAAACTCTGAAGTGTTGCACTCACATGACTTTCTCTACTCGTGTACTAACTATATTTTTGTGTAGTAAGATTTGGTCTATCTCTTACAGTTTACCAGATGAACTACATGGGCTATAGCCAAAAAATTCAAAATATATACTTAATTTACCATGAAATATCTTAAACATATGACATGTTAATCAAAAAACATGTGAATGCTACACATAAGATTTTTAGCCTTGCTCGGAATCTTGTTCCCTTAGCAGACATTCCAGAGTGTCATAAATAGCTCTGTTGTGAATCAGCAGCCCTCCTTATAAGGTTAATAGGCAGAGAAATGACTGATGAATCAATGCATCAACACGCCGGCCATTGCGCAACTTTTGTTTTGACCCACTCCATGACACTAATCTGCGCGAAAATGAATGTCGTCCGACAGTTGACAAAAGACAGCGTCGAATGGACTCAAGCACGTGTGTATAGCAATTGCTTAATTGGTCGGTCACGTGTGTTCAATGAACGGTCAACAAAACAACTTCATGAAAATGTCTACAGCGTCCTGCCGGGGTTTCCTTGGGACACGTCATTCGATAAATATAGTATGACCCTATTGAAAAAAGAAAAAAGATTGAATACCACCCGTCGGTCTGGGTGGCTCAGTTGGTTATACGCTAGCCTACTGATCCCAAGGTCGCGGGTTCAAATCCGGCCCAGACCGGTGGTTTTTAAGTGTGCTTAAAAACGACAGCGCCATGTCAGTAGATTTACTTTCATGTAAAAGAACTCCTGAGGGACGAAATCCCGGCACACCGGCAACGTTGATATGATCCTGGCAATTGACAGCGTTGTTAAACGACAAAACAATTTTATTAAAATAATTTCCGCCTTTCGAAGATGTGTATCTTTTGAAGCAGTGTTTCTGCTCCACAATGAAGTGTTTTGGGCGCCAGCGGACCTTAAATCCACAGTATCTCTGCTCGTTGTACCTGGCTTCACACGAGCGATGAGATTCCTAACTCAGCGTATGCGTGAGTGTTTGTTGTTTAAGGACAATCTATGTCAAATACTTCGTTTTGTTGTTTCTTTTTTTTTTTTTTTTTTTTTTTTTGATTGGACAATTTCCGAGATATTCTTTCTTACTTGTTTGAATTTGACAATACAAAGAAGTCACTAATGAATAGATGTGTAGTGCATAATATAATACAACGTACATGTAAGCAATCCGCCACTGCAACACAAAGCACGGCTGTTGGTTAAAGAGAGGAAAGTTCGCGTAATTTCACTAAGTTTGGACATCGCTGTGTAAAACGATATTCGCGGTTGTCAAGTGTCAACAAAAGACGCCACTTTTGAATAAACAAATGTGGTGGTTGACGATACCAGAAGTGGCCCTGACATAAATATCGACTGCAACTTCTTTATGAGGTAAAGAAATACCAATTTACTAAAGGGTAAAGGGGCAATTGGAAACTGAAAGCAAAACCAGTGCAATCCAGAATCTTCAGGATGGTAACCTCTACATCTGTAATGTCAGGGTAACTGGAGAGAGTCTAGAAAGTAAACAACGAAGCTGTTAACCTCTTGTCAGAAATAGTTTCCTGTCATTCAGCCATTTTGCTGCCATCCTTCAAACAGTATCCGAGCTGTAATTGTCAGAATAGCTTGTTTACAGTTGTGCTCTGTGTTATGGAAACTGGATCGTGCTTTCTATATAGCGTTTCACTCTTAGAAGACAGTATGGAGTTAAATGGGACATCTCTGTCTCTATCTAGCGCATACAAGTTGCTATTAGCCGCGTCCTTTTCTACCCTCGCTCTGTTGCCACATTCCTAATAGCATGGTATAAATATTCATTTGTTATAAATTTCAGGTTTGAACACATTATCCTATGCAGAATTTTTTTCTCTATCAGGTTATATCCTTTTCAGAGTCATTATACATTTCTATAGGTCCAAATTTCTTCAGAAAACGTTTTTTTCAATAGAAGTCCGATATTTGCTGTTTCTACACTCATCACGCGCTAACTAACAAACTAACTGCTAGAATGCATCTATATTTTTTTCTTAGGTAGAGTAAACTATAGTGCTACTACCTGCCTACTTTGAATTCTCTATGTTTACCCAGTTAAGTGTTATAATTTTTTAAATTAAATGTTTTCGGAAAATTTTATATCTGTGCACTGCAAAAGTTACGCAGTGTGAAACTTTTTTGTTATTGAGTTTACATCAGGGAACCAGCGAGAACAAATGTTGAGGAAGGTTGGAGAAAGTTTTTAAAATAAACCAAAAGGCAGTAACCTCTTTCCTTTATCCAGTAAGGCAAACAAAAGGTATTCATCTATTCAGCGTCAGGCCTGACACAGATGATAGTATAAGGAGCAGCACTAACATTAGTTCGAAAGAAGCCGTGTGTGTAACTGTGAGCTGTTATTGCGTTATTTGTTTAATATTTTTGTAAATATTTGTAGTTATGGAGGGGGAAGCTAGGAAGAGACGATATGATGGTAAATTAAGAAGTAAGGAACGCCAAATAATTATGAATGTGTTAGATTATTTTTGAAGCAAAATGCTTGGCAGTAAAGGCAGTAAAAGAAACAGCTAAGGCTATCGGGTGTTCAGAAGCAGTAGTGTGTATGATTAAAAAGGAACTAATGGAAGGACCTCTAAGAACGCCATCGAAAAAGAAAGCAAAAAGGGTGGGACTACACAAAACGCTAGGTTAACGCAATATGATTGAATAGTGCAAGGTGGAGTGCGGCGAATTGTTCATTCTTTACTGTTTGCAAATATTCCACCCACGCTGAATATAATTTTGTCACAGTTCAACAGTGATGAGACCCTACCAAATTTCTCAAGGGCCACTCTGATTTGGGGTTCGAATATGAAAGAAAGGGTAACAAGTGCATATTAATAGAAAGAGACGATACCATCAGATGGCGACACAAATATGTAAAAGACGTAAAAAGGTTTAGGGACCAGGGGAAATCAATTGTTTATACAGACGAGTCATTTGTAAATTTAGGTCATACAGTAACAAAGGCGTGGAGGGATACCAAAGTTAAAAGTGCCCATCTCGTCAAGCAGCAATTGAAGGACTAAGTACAGGACTCAGGCCACCTCGAGTCGCTCGCGGAGAGAGATTCGCAACTAGTACATGTTGCAACACTGCGCTCCATTTAACGTGTACTGTCTTTTAAGGGTGAGAATACTCCCTTATGGTTATAACTAAAGCCCGGATTTCTAAGCACGATAAAAGAATAAAATAAACAAGCAAATAAGCACGAAAACGATGAAAATAAACACCAAATTAAGTGAAAACGAATACACGTAAACATGATAAACAGTTTCATAGAACTCCTACCTTATTGAAGGCTGTTACAGTACACAACGATCATTCTGAGATTCTCCTGTGTAAAACGCATGAAAAAAGCACGAGTTATTCGGTGACTTGTTCTTCAATAGTGTTTCGTCGCCAGAAAGCTTTTCAGAAATTCGACTATCTGGTCTTCCGGCGTTTCTAACCTCAAAAGACGCCATTAAATATCGTGTACTCTCATGTCTTGAATATTCTAGGAATAGCCCGCGAAGTCCTGTTACACAAAATACGTAGATCATTTTTAAAGTGCACAATTATTTATGCTCTAGAAACAATTACATGGATTACTTGATATAATCTGCGTACTAAACGCTACTATGTTTCGTTGTTTAGAAGGCTGAGATTTCCTTTCCAGAGAGTAAACAAACCACAAACCGTTCCTTATGTAAGGAAAGGTTGGATGGAAATGTACTACGAGTAACATGTTTACTACCACTTCTAGGGAATGAATGGGACACTAATTACAGTAAACAGCTGACGTGTTTACGAGAGAGATAAAAAAGGGAACTTCGTCCTGGTATTTAAGTGGCCTTGAATAATCTTCCATAAGTTAATTTTCATACGTCTTGGCGCTATTACAAAGTACAGCGTTAGTGTTTATCTGGCTCCTTAGTGTCCAATAGCGTTCTGTTTAGATTCCCACCGTGGCTAGAAGCTTGCACTAACAAATGACTGAAATATCTAGAAAAGCGAGCAATGCTTGACAAGCTTTGAGCAGGTGGAGACAACTGCAGTCAAACTCCGTAAAGTAAGCTACGGCATTTACTGAAAATGCAATAGGAAATTGTATGAAAGAGACTTCAAAAATTTTCATTTAGAAACTATTAAATGCAACAATAATTAACCTCGTTAATGGTGGTTTAAGGATTTTCAAATATGGGGAAAAATACAACACACACACTAAATGAAAACACAGTTGGTGGTCGATATTCCTTTAACTATCTTCGAGATACAGTATGAATAAAATGTATATATATATTAAACTTTCTACACCTAGCCTGTGGAATTTTCCATCATTTTAGTAATCAATAACAAGTAGACCAAAACTTGCCATAGCCAAAACGCAAAACTCGTTAAAAGATACACTTTACTTAAAATTATTTTTTTGCCTTAGCTATTTTGGATAACATATTCATTGTTGTTCGTTTGGATTCGCCACTATTTTAAGCAATACAAACAGGCTTGGTATTGTAAACGTAGCTTGACTAGAAGTTCAGTGAAACCAAACCAAATGTAGATATCTTAAAAAGCTACAATTTATTTCAAATAACTTCTGACATTAGCAATTTCCGAGATACACGTTGTGATAACTTTCACTTTTTCAGCACTTTTGTCATTTTAAAGAGCTGTGTATCTTCAGCTTATATATAAATAAATGACAGGTAGAGAAAGTCGCGTGAATGTGACACGCGCGCACACACACACACACACACACACACACACACACACACACGCACACACACACACACTTACCTCTATTACATATTTGAGAAGATATACTTCTTTCAAAGCTTAAAATAACTAAATTAATGTTGTAGAATATTAATTGAAACTTATTCCATGCTTATTGTAGTAGTAATTATGTTATTTTTTAAAACTAAAGCTCACAAAGTCATTACATTTTCCCATGTTTACTTTTCTACTACGTAAGGTAGGTAGGGAAAATATTGTATTTGACCCAAAATTTCAATGTCGAGATTTTACCGGAAATATGTTTTGAGGTCCCCTCAATACAAAAAAAAATATTTTTAGAAAAAGATCCGGGCGTGTGTGTGTGGTTGTGAACAGCATAACTCAAAAATGAAAAGTCAGTTAAGAAGCAAAGTTTGTATTTAAGTTTAATATCATTCAAGGATGTGACACGTAAATTTGGAAGAAAATTCCCCTGCTCTAAACTGCCCTTTACACGGAAAAATTTTCGAAAATTTTGATTTTCTCAAAAATAGCTCTAACGATTTTGATTATAATGCGATATATTAAAGATATTTTTATGGCAAATGAAAAGTATAACTTGAATTTTCTGGCTATAGCCTCTGTAGTTCCGTTTATTCTTGATGACTTGTATAACTGGTAAACCGTAAGAGATAGACCAAATATTATACACAAAAAATGTAGATTTTGCTAAAACACAATTCAATCAAATGATCATTTTTGTGAAGTGAACCATTTCGGAGATATTCCCTGTGATATGTTTGAATTTTCCAGTGCTTATAACTTTCTTAAATGAGAAATCGTTATTCGTTTTTTTATGTCCCGGACGTGCAAAGAAAATGGAATGTCAAAGCCATCACAGAGAGACCAGCTCTTAAAAGTTGTGACTATCGCTTAAAACTTACTGCATTCTCATACAAGAAAATTACCAATAAGTTATTTTTTGCAAATGTTATCTCGATTTCATGAAGTAAATAGAATAAGCGTTTGTAAGAGTAGTTTTTACAAGAGTGGATAAACTTTTGTGACTATACACATCAGATTTTTATCACCATTAGTGTCAAAATGTAATATGAGTACTGTCTTTAAAAGTTATAAGGATATTTGTACACTATACACACTATTCTTGCAAACGCTTATTTATCTACTACATTTTAATCGACGTAAATATTTGCAGAAACTATCTTATTGTTACTCTTCTTGCAGGCACAAGGAAAAAAATATGGGAATCTGGTAGGTTTTAAGCGATAGTGAAATGTTTTAAGAGCTGGTTGCTAAGCGATGTCTTTGAAATTCTGTTCTTTTTGAAGGGCTAAGGGATAAACAAACCTAGTAACATATTCCTATTTGAGAAGAGTATAAGTTTTGTCAAATTCAAAAGATAATAAAGAATATCTCAGAAGTGGTTCACTCAAAAGAAAAAAGAAGTATTTGAAATAAATTTTGTGTTTTAACGAGATCCCCTTTCTGTATTTAGTAATATTTTGCCTCTATCTTACTGTTTACTATTTATGCAAAAGTTATCCAGAATAAGATGTCTTCTGAAGACATTCCTACAAAATTCAAGATATGGCTTAGAAACACCCTTGGAATCGCCTGTTTTTTTTCCGTCACTGGATACTGACTGTCTGGTTGTGTTTCTACACGTCACGGCCACAGCTGAAGGAGTGGGGTGGGGAATAACAGCTAATTGTCTCCAAAGAGGCAAGGTTGGACATAGAAAGCAATGTTTTCAACTTCGAAATGTGTTTTAACCCTCGCGTTCTGAGTATCCAGCGTTCCGCAGGGAATGAAGTAAAACAAAAGAACAGCAGTACACAATCTGTGCCGACAAAAGTGAACGCCACCTCTGGTGCTATTTCTCTGTGAACATTGATGCTTTAAAGCACGTGGCATGCCTTGTTCCATTGGTTCAGGGAGAGAATCAATGCACGAGGTCCACGAGCTGCGAATTACCGCATTGCATAATCTGGGTAGATGTCTAGGCGACCTTCACCTTTAAGGCGAGAGTGAGAGAGCGTTTTAGGCAACTGCAGTGCAGTGCAACGGAACTGCAACTCTTGCACTGTTTTAAATGGAGCCAGCTATGCCATCGATTATCGAGCACTGAGCGTGCCCATAGAGCTGTCACACCCTTCTGGAGCCTTCATCGATCCGGAAACTGGACCAACAATAACAATCCATTATGTCGGGTGGATGAAACGAGAGGTTACCCTCCAGCTCTTCCATTGTGCTTCTAATGACTTCCTCGAACATAACCTGCCTTTGGGCAAATGATTTAGTCTTGTCGCCAGGACAAACAAATGTGAGAGATACGTTTGAATATCCGTTAGTTTAAATTGTAGTATAAGCATTTCTGCAGACAACTGTGGGTTTAGCATTATCAGCACCATCTGGCAATGGAGTAGGACTGAACAAGCGAACGTTTTGTTTACTAAACTGACTTCCAATAAACCATGCACGCGTTCACACCTACGACGAGTTCAAAGTAGGCCAGAGCTCAAAAAGTGTTCCTCTCCGACAATCCAGTCACTCAAGACTTGTTCTTTCATAACTGTGTCGCCCTCGCTGACACACTGACCGACTAAAAAACTGTAACTCTGCTCCTTGTACAGCGAGGATGACGTAACGTGGACCTTTCTCGACTTCCACAAACACGCCGGCCGCGGGATGTCTCTCGAATGTTCCAGCAATCGTTTAACTACCGCGCTCATTGTTGTTAGTCATGTATACACAAACAATCGCGTGAAGCAGACTGATCTTGAGTGCCTTTGTTTTCTTGCCAGCTGGTATGTGGTGTGAAGCAGTTAAGCCCTGACCGTACTTTGTTGTGCGCCAAGCCCGGCGTCACAATACTTTGTCTTTGGTGTACGTATTACTAACTACAACGGATATGGGCTGTCCCCCTTGCCCCTCCAGCCCCTGCTAGAGTTTAGACTAAATGTCTAAAATGCTATGAATCCATGGCTGGATAGAAGTGGCACAGACCCACAGAATAGTAATACAAGAGTAATGTTGCACATTTGCAACTTGCAGTTACTTCCTTTAGCTTCTATGGTTTTCTATTGCGAGACAGGACATTTCATTGCACCTTGAAGAACAAGAAGCATAGTTCCATTATTTGGGGTATACGAACAATTTAAAACGCTTATCTTTCTTTCTTTTTTTGGGGGGTGGGGGGTGGGGGGGAGTTGGGTATTGCCATGCCACAGAAGCATTGCCCTGAAGCCTCCCCTTCTACAGAACCAATTCCATACCACGAAAACATAGTACCAAGATAACAAAATATGTTGTTAAATTTCTTATAGATTTGGATAAAACTTCATGTTGCTTGAAAACAACACTGGGTAATAAAAGGTTGAATTAAAGAGGGAGAAAACTTGTCTGCATTCGAAGAACCTTGATGGCTGAGGCTTCCAGTATTTAATCAGGGGTTCCAATAAGCAGAAGTTGGTATTCGAACTCTGTACCTGCAATGAACAGTGACCCATAGTCCTCACGTGCAAGAAGTAGGCCCCAAGTTCCCAAGTCCGAACGGAAATATCTTATGGCTCCAAATCAGCGATAATTGCTGTGAAGTGCTTCGCAATGCACTGTCCTGCAGTACGTTTCAACACACAAGAAATCAGACGTCACAGAGGTCCTTATCACTGGTGCGCTTATGAAGGGTCATGACCTCAAACGCGGCACAAACAAAAGCATGAGTTGTGTCATAATTACTGGTTGGTATTTTCCACTTAAACAAACGAAAATCATGTGTTGTGTCATAATTAGTGGTTGGTATCTTCCACTTAAACAGTCTAAAAGCAGCAGACCTTGACCCGGGGCTATCGCGTGATATCTTGTTGACCACATGCCAATTTCCGCACGAGTTACGTTGGCCTGGATACCCTGGCTACTACTTGCAGCTCTCACGTGACTTCTGTTTTACTGCTTACATGCAATCCAGCAACAGATTTGGTATCAGGTTTTTGTAGCTTCAAAATTCATTGTGCGTTCGGTGGTAATATCCTTTTTTATTTGTTTCATTTACACAGGGGACTTAAATGTTTCGCAGCTTTGCCTCTAGAAAAACTTCTTGATGTTGCTAATTCGTTCATGTCGAGCTGTTACTCTGGATACACTCAAGCGTTGATGCCCAAGGGGGCACCCCCGGCAGGAAGAATGAGGTGAGAGGAGTCACGGGGCGGCCAGACTAACCGCACATGCACCTCGTAGCCTTTAGGTCTTCCGGGACCATCTCAGGGCGACCTCGGTGCGGGCTCCAAAGGCTCCAGATGCCATCCCCCCCAGACACCACGGGCAACGAGGGACGGAAAGAGTTCTTGTGAGCATTATCATCCCTGCCAAGCTGCACCTTACGCCTTCGCTGACACTTGCGAGCCTGAAAGAACCAACGGGATGAGAAATTAGGGGGATGTAATTAACATTTGCCTGGCGACCAGGGAAACCCCCAAAAACCCATGGGTTAAGAAGTTCGGTCACGGGAATCGAACCTACGACCTCTCATGTTACTACGGAGCCACATCGCTCGATTAATGTTACTAACTTGCGATTTTGTTCGATTGTCTAATGACATAATTTAGCCCTTTTATTGGTGATTTTGCTACATATGCCGTTCTTCCTCTAATTCCTAAACTGGCTTTCGTGTCCCTTTCAGAGGCACCTTAGTTGAAGCGATTCGAATAGCCGTGATGGTTAAGGCGATACGCAATGGATTGGCCATCCATTCAAAGCCGAACATCGCGATTTTGAGTCAAATGTACCTGTGGTAAAGGAAGGGGAGGGCCCAAGTAAAATAATCGGTGTAATAGCACGATTGGGAATTGATGGGGTTACTGTAGGCTGCAGTTGCACGAATTTTTCTTCCTTTTCTAAAAAAAGAGATACATTATAGTTTTACTGAAAAAAATTAAAAACTTTTACAATGTAAGATAGCTACAAAGACTTGAATTTTATTTATTTAGGTTGGCATAGGCTTGTAAGCAACACTGCCAGTTAAAGGGTTAAACTATATCAATGCATCAATCAATTAAGATACTCTGCAGCCCACAATGACTATAGTGGGTATAGTTGCGTTATTCCATATCTAATTTTCCATGCTTTGGCTTGTGCCCTCCTTGATGCCTCACTCTCTCTTCCTCTCTCTGTCTCTTTTTGCTCCCATATCTTTATTTTTTCTCTCTCAATTTTCTTGTTCATCGCCTTGGCACCAAAACAACACTGACAAGCTCCTTTTTCTTAATCTTCTGATTAAAGATGACCTCGATGGATGATTTTATTTTTTCCTAGGGTCGTGGACGCGAGAACAAAGTCTCGTGAACGTTTTATCTCCTACAATTGACGCAAGGTTTTCGTGTAGCGATAAGCATTGTTATCATCAACACTGTTTTAAATTAGTTGGAACGGTTACATTTCTTCTAATATGTGCTTCATAGAAACATTACAAACAAAAATGTCGAATGGCATTTTATTCTTTGATCAGAGGATTTCGAAAAAATAAATAGTTTTTCATCCAAACTGCATGCGTAATTCCACAAAAATGTACGAAGATAACAGTTTGTTACTTGTAAGATGCGTAGAGTAATTTATTTCTGACATAGCTTCGGTAGTAATTATGGGACATCACACAGGGCTTCGAAAATAATTAATCACTTAAAAGACGTTAAGGAACACTCCAAGCTACTCTTTCAGACGTGCAGTAAGTCGACAACGTTGCGTTGAGGTTGGTCAGGGGATTAACATAGTTTGTGGATGTAAACAGGTCGGGCGCTTTCGCTTTCGTGTAATGTTTTGGAAGCTAACGCTTGTGTTTGGCCTACACTCGCACAGTAAACACGGGAGGAGCAAGGCAGGGTATGTGTTTATGTTCTCAACACGCACCGTTACAGTGTTTATGTACTGAGCTAGGGAAAGTAACACCCACACAATCTGCAGTGTTGCCAGCTTGTTTTCGGCAAATCGAGAATATCTCCGTAGGAAATGGTCAGATACAAAAACGTAAGATACAAAATATGTTCCAAATACCGAGATCTACCACTGGTTTAAATTAATGTAGTGACTTCCCTTCCATCCTGTATGTGGGTATTAATGTTTCATGCCAACAAGTAAGCTGCTCCTGACTTGCAACTAGTTTGAAGATACGAGTAGCAGTACTGTTAACATTACTTCTAGTTACAGTAGAATCCCGATAACTCGACTCTCGATAACTCGACATTCCGTATAACTCGACAACCTTTCCGTCTTTTTTTCTTTTTTACCATTAAACTTGACTAGTAATTTCTATTATCTACTGTACGGTATGAATAGTATTCAATTAGTATACGTGTACAACCTGCTGAAATCTCCTCACAGTAACAAAAGGAGTGACCACGTGTTGACCTTTGATATCTAGTCAGAACACAAGCAACTGTCATTGTAATAATGTGGATACACAACACAAACACTTGTTTGGAAGGCTTGAAGGTTTATACTTTACCCAGTAGGAAGATATTGTTAGATGTGACAATTACGAAGTGGTTTATGGTCAAGTTCATTGTTGTAATCATACTCATTGGGGTCTCAGGTTATCTTTCCTACTTCCACGGACCGCACGTGGTTAAGCTCGCATTATTAGCAGTGTCTTGTTTATTTCAAGGAAGTAAACAGCGACATTACCCATATCAATTTGCATGATGTCACTCCTGCACATTCAAGCAGGATCATTCGCCACGTGTAAAACATATCTGTGTACGCGGTAGGCTAAACGTTCAGTTAAATATTTCTGGTCGCAGCGCAGCTTCCAGGATTTCAGGCTTACTATAAATGTTGTGTTGAGTGGTGTTTGTGCCAACGAAAATGTCGAACGAGAAGGGAAGACAAGTTAATACGACAATGGAAATTAAATTGGATGTGTTAAAGAGACCAGAAAAATGGGAACATATTAATACATAATAAATTTTAGAATAGGCTATCCTTGCATTGTGCTAGAATATGTATTTATGTAATTTGCAGTATTATGTTATGAGTTGTGAATAACAGACCCCTTATTCCATAAAACTAGACATTTTGGTAACCACATTAGGCCGAGTTATTGGGATTTTACTGCATTGCCAGACACTGTTTTAATTTGTAATACTTCTACTTTCTCTGCTACTTGCACGCGATACCTAAACTATATTGGACCCAGAAGTTGGATATTGAGATTTCATTGGCTATAACCCATTTCAGAAATTCATACTAGAAAATCTTGTGTTACTTTCACATGTAACACACTCACTATCCTTCATCATTTATTTTAAATAGCTTCTACAGAACATGCGCTCAAAGACTGTGGAGGATTATGGACTCTTTTTGGGTGTAAAGATCGTTAGCATTGCTGCTTTGGAAGGGAAGTAAAGCCGGTGATCTCATGTCGTAGATTTACGCAGATTTAGGTTTGCGCATACTGAATGGCAGTCCAGCAGTCTATCTAAATGCGTAAGCAAGAAGATAACCTTGTCTCGTTTCTCGTCTTCTGGCATGCAAATCATAACGGATAACGACTTGGTTTATTTGATACGCTTTTTTTCTGGAAGATATCCAATTGACGTAAAGCGCTTGGCTACCGCTTTGCTTTTGTCGAGGCTCAGGATGACAAAAGAAAGCACAATGCGGAAGAAATGCGCCAGTTTTCATGTCTTTTCGGCAAGGTGTAGGTCAAGAAAAACTGCCAACGCATTGAGCTTCTGGCAGGGAAAGAATGACGTAGAAGATGACGTATTCACAAAAACAAGCCATTGACCCTGTAGTACATATGGCAGTTAAATCAATCAACCGTAGAAAGCTTCTGCGAGCCCCTTTCTGCACGCTGTTTTTCCGCAAAGAAGTTTCACACTTTTTTTAAAACCAATGGCTAGAATGCAAATCTCATAATACGTCATCAGATCTCAGAATGTGACTCACCTAATGAACTTCGTGGCACGTTGTGGACCTTTGCAAGAGGTACTGCATGCAATAATGGCTCTAGTCTATTCTTTATACAAATAAAATTGAGTTTAACATAGGCGTGTTTTGTCCTTATATGGACGTCCTGTGTCCAAATCAGCGAAAGCGCTGCGCATCAGAATTAACATTTGTGTTTTGTTATCAGGATTGACAACATCCGTCCTCTTTTCGAGGAATTCTATGCCGTCATGTCCTTCTTGGGTTCGGCCGTTACCTTCCATCATTTCATGAAGATCTCTGAGTTCATTAGTACTAAGGTCTGTGCCATATAACTTAGCCCCGTATTTCCTTAATTGCCACGTGACTTGTCACCTCTCGTTGGCTGCTCGATGCAAAATAGTGCCTTATTTCACATGATCATTTATCTTAACATATTCTAAGATAATTGTTATATTTGCATTATAAAATGCATAAATTAACTGTATTACGTAACGGAGTTAATACATCTTGATTATATAATGTAAACTCTTATCGAAAATTTTATCGACAAACCTTATCGACAGTAGAAGGATTTTTGGATTAAACCTGTCTCTCAGGATGACGATAACACGTGCACCTATCACTAGACAGTGTTTATATTGCTTTTATCACCTATCCTTGCTTTGCACAGGGCTTGTGTATCGCTATTCCAAGGTGTTCATTAACCAGCCACAGAAAAGGGGAAGGAAATTGTGCGCGGAAGAATACATGTTAGTGGGACAAGGTTATAAGAAGCAAGGTTTATGTGCAGGGAGAATAACGACTTAGAAGCAGCATGAAATGCTGCTTAAAAACTTTAAAATATTTTATATTTTATGTAGCAAAAACAAAAAATATATATAAAAATTCAAAAATATTTTGTTTCAATATTACAACACTGTAAATACCCACTTATATTAAAAAATCTGACGTGTTGGACTCATATGACTTTCTCTACTCTTGTAGTAACTATTCTTACAAATTCTTATTTCCCTGTCTTCTTGTTAGTCGAGTTAAACATTTGTACAAATTATCTTATTGCTTATTTCCTCGTAGGTGCAAGGGAATATTAGAATACAGTAGGGTTTGTGCAATAGTCAAATCTTTTAAACCTTTGAGATTCCGTTCTCTTTGCACGACTAATATAAAATATGAATAACGATGTTCCATTTGACGAAAGTTAAAGTATTTCAAAAGCCACACAAATAACAAGCAATATCTCCGAAATGGTTCACTCTACAAAGAAATTTATTTGGACATTAACTGTGTGTTTTAGCAAGATCTACATTTTTGTATATTAAGATTTGCTCTATCTCTTACGGTTTACAGATTATGCAAAAGTCATCAAGAGTAAACAGAACTACATAGACTATGGCCAAAAAATTCAAGATATACATTTCATTTGTCATAAAAAATCACATGTGGCATTTTAATTAAAATCGTTGGCCATTTTCGAGAAAATCAATGTTTTCGAAAGATTTTCCATGTAAAGGGTAGTTTAGGGTGGGGCTATTTTCTTCAAAATCTTCGTGTCGCATCCTTAACAGATGTTAAACTGTTATATCAAGTGAAAGTTGTCTTATGTTAACTACGTATCAAACAATGCTCTTGTTTCCTCAGGAAAACTA
Source organism: Tenodera sinensis (assembly GCA_030765045.1). Lineage (NCBI taxonomy): Eukaryota > Metazoa > Arthropoda > Insecta > Mantodea > Mantidae > Tenodera > Tenodera sinensis. The sequence continues at coordinate 118,744,125 of CM060969.1, read as the reverse complement.
ATGGTTTTATGCTAAGATGGTATTTCAAACTCATTTCAAGCTTTGCACTGTATAAAATTATAGGGAAATGTATACAGAATCCACACATTGTAAATATAATTCATAATCTTTACTTGTAAAAAAATCTGATCCTATAAGATATGTGTATATTACAACTGCAAATATCCCGACACATAATTTTATTAATATATGTACTTTGCACTCTGCTTTACCCTTCAAAATACTGAAAATGTGAATTCATTTTTAAATACAACACACATACACCAGTACACAGCATCAGTGATGCTTAACTCCCCGCCCCCAACTTATTTTTTCACAGTTTACAGCCCTTCAGTACATTCTAGAATCATTGTTGGACCACCGTCCGAATCTCCATGTTCTGGCATGCTATGCTTTATTTATTTCATGTCATATTAGTAAGATTTGTATTTGTTTACCACAGCATTCCAAAATCAAAATGAACTAAGACAGTTGAAGTCTGCAATCGGATACAGATCTTCCGCTTCATTAAAAGAAACATCAAATTCTCAAACAGCCAGTACAGATGCTAAGATGTGCACTCATAAAATAGTGAAATGAAAACTAAACACACAATGATAACATTGGTTTCCTGGGAACTAATATTATGTGGCTAATTTAACACTCAGTTGATCTGCCCACACATTAAAAGGAAACTTAAAAAATACAAAAACTTTAACAATGGAAGTGTGTCAGTTTCAACAAAGAAAGACGAAGAAATGAATATGTTAAACCTATGCAATGTCTTTGCTCACACAACTACTTACTTAAAATAAGGTAATTATTCAACAGGATGAAGCTGATATCAGTATGTGTCCAGGTAACTCCATCTATTTGGATTGTGCACAAATGGATACTTAAAACCACACCAAATCTAAAGGCTGTCTGATAAAAGTATTACATCCTGCCTATCTCAAACAATGTAACATCTTAGAATCAGCAACAATCAAGATCATGAATGTAAGGTCCCTAAAATTATTGATTCGCCTTCTCTGGATCACCTTCGGATTCATTTGCCAAGGCCAGCTGACTAGAGGAGGTCTCTGCATCAGGACCGGCTACTGGGGCAGATGCGATAGGCAGCTTATAGATATGACTATGGAGACCGTATTGGACCATGTTAGCAATATCAGAGATGTTACGTAGCTTGGTCTCAGGGAGGTAATACCTGAAACAATCAAAGAAACTATGTAGGTACTCCTGTAACACGAGAATATTTTTCTAATTATTCAAACTTAAACATTAGCTCCAATTAGTAGCCATGATGAATACAGGTATAAGAAAATGACAATCAGCAATCTTTCATTACTTACTGTAAGAAAATAGCAAGGAGAACGGTTGCTAAAGCGTAGAAAAGAAAAGAATATTGCTGAGTCCCCTCTAAAACTTCGGGAAATGTTATTCCAACCATGAAGTTTCCTCCCCAATTGGCCATGCTGCCGAGGGCCATGCCGGCTGGGCGAGGACCCACAAGGAACAGTTCTACAAAAACAATACAATGGTTTAACATGAGAAAATTGTCCACAAGATCAACCTCAGAACTTAAGGACCTTTTAGGACACTTTACAACACGTTTGGTACCTTAAGTTAGGTCAAAAATACCAGAGCAGAATGGAGTTCTTGTTCTGAACTTCATTTAAGGAACGAAATAGATTATAGAATTAACAGTTCTGTGGTGGCAGAGAGGCTCCAGAGGCAGTTCGAGTCGAACGGGTGCGATGGTTGCCCCGTCCGAGTGTCATGTCCGCAGTACCTAGCCGTTATACGGCTTAACCTGCGCGATGGTTTCGATGGATTTTTGACCAAACTTTTGTATCCAACGGCATTGCCCACAAAAGAAACAATGTCTGTCGCACTATGATTCATTTTGGTCCAAACTGAATGACAGTTCGTAGCAACCGTGAAAAATAAACATGGCGGACGTAAATGTTAATATAGCGATTGCTATATTAAGTATATATTTGGGATATATTCTTCACCACTCTGTTCTGTATGTGATCTGCAAGAGGAAATGGACCAAGACCACCTTCAAATATGCCAATACATCCAAATGCAAATACATCCCAATTCTAGCATTTGAGCAATGAATTACTTTAAAAGAATATTTTTTGAATACTGTATCAAAATTTTCGGAATAGAATCATTACTGTAACTTACAGAGGCTTCGAAATACTAATCATCTCAACTGGAAAGACAAAATTCAAACACCAGTATATAAATAAACGTAAAAACATTTTACAATTTTGGGTCAGTTTCACTCCAGTAGTCAAATTCACCCCCTTTTAACGTACACCATTAAATATGGAAATATATAGTTGTTGGCTATTGCTGGATTTCTGACAATGAAGTCGTTAATCCTCTTGCTCTCCAGAGTGGCGAAGAATATATCCCAAATCTGTTCAAATGTTTTGCCAGACAATCATGTCCCGTAGTGAACCCCTAAGGCGTCCCCGTCTAGGGGATATATGAATGGCGACCACAAGGTACCCAAGCTGAGCAGAACATTACTTCCACTTACTGGTGTTTTGCTCCTCACTGTAACTTTTCTATCTGACCTTACCTTGGTCATCTCTTGTTCTCTTCCGACCCCGATGCTATTAGGGTTCTCGAGGGCTAGGGAGTCTTTATTTTTCCAACCTCTCCATTTCTCTAATTTCTCTATAAAACCTTAACCCCTAACATGCTGACCTGTCATGGCATGTAATACGTCCTCTGATTGGTAATCAGAGGATATGGTCGGTGAATTTATTTTGATAACTCTCCCGGTCAGGTTGGTGAGACCCGTAAACCAACGACAGGTGTGGTCCTCCAGACATTCTGGGGGTTGTGAGAGAGCGATGTGACCGCCAAAACATAAAAATATGGTGCTCTCTAAAATGCTGTTACTTTTATTGCTATATAGCTCTCCAATATTTCGGAGTTAAAATAGTCTCCCATTCGGATCTCCGGGAGGGGACTACTTCTCGGGAATTCAAACATTATATAAATAGAAGATCTAACATCAGAATTCTTGAATGGAACGCAGGTGGTCTCACACAAGCAAAAATATGGAAATATGACCCATTAGTTAATTAGAAATTTAGCATAATGGCCTACCTGAACCAATGAAATATGGTATAGGACCTAATCCACATCCATAACAGAAAACGTATGCCAGAAGAACAAAGATACAGACGTATGGCATAATCATTACTTCATCCTGTAATGAAATATACGCAGGATTACTATTTATCCCTTTTAGTGTGCATCAGCATTTAGAACTTTTACAATAGTTTCATGTACTCAATGTAGTGAATATTGATAAAATACTTACAACATAAGTGATGGAAATGCAGAGCAAGATTAGGCATACGGCTGCAGACCAAGAGCTGAAGAGTGCAAGGGGCCTTCGACCAAAGCGACTTACTAGGTAGGTAGCGAGTACGGCCATGAAAAGGTTCACACATCCAGCTCCAATACTTGCATATTGGCTCGTTTCTTCACCAAGACCAGCACTCTCAAAGATGCTCATAGAGTAGTAGAACACCTAATTCATGTAATCACAATATATTAATGCATTATACAGTTTCTAAACCAAATTTCGTTTAACCCCTATGATATCCAGGACAGAGAGATGGATAATTAAGATGGTGCATAATATTAATTACTAAATGACTCTCAGAGATTATTAGAGTAGCTACTAAACAAGAAAGAACATGGGCCCAGCCACTACAGCGATGTTACTCTCTCGGCGTTGTCAGTTGCCCAGCGAGCAGACGACAGGGACTGGAGAATGTCTTTGTTCACCCTGAAACCGCCTTGCGCGTAAACAAGTTAAACCTTCCGAGATTCTGTAGTTATAACGAGTAGGATATTGGCCCTTGTCATGTAAATCATCAGTTGTTCTACATAAAACACACTTTTGAAAATCGTCTAAGTTGGTAGCACGTTTAGATGTTTTCCAGGAGACCTAAATATGGGAACTTCTCCTTATTTAGTGAACTGCTTGCCTTCTTCAACAATGTTTGAAGAGTGAGCACTCACATAACAAGCTGGTGCCGTTAATTCTCGCCCCTGTGCATTTGAAAACTTATTTGACAACTGTTTGAAAAACGAATGCTCATGAAAAACAATATTTCTAGCCTGCTTATGTAGAGTTGCAATCACTAATACACATAGTAGTACTGCAATTGCTAAGCGACATATTTACCGACTTTGAAAACCACATCTGCACTCTTAAAGGATCACTACTGAATGCAAGTTACAAAATGCATCAGCTCCAGGAGTCCAGGAGTGAGTACGAGTCGCCTGGGTTAACCCAGGCGGATGGTAAGGTGGCCACGGCACCCATCCGTTTAATTACGGATTTACCCTTGAGGTGGTATAGGTTGTCAAGGTTTTACAAGCTTTGGTGTTTTTGTATGTCTGATGGTGCAGGTTGGGTTCCTATATTGCCATTGGCAGCGGGATCTGTCAGATCTTGGATGTCTAGCCATCCAGGCGACCATTGCCCTACTGTTTACTTCGTCGGCCGCTTGTGGAACCGTCGAGCAATGCAGTGCTAGTGACAGGAAACCGAGAGGAATAGGTGACAGGTGTGTATAGTGTGTGTCTGGTTTTCTTCACAGGGTTTGGCACAGCGAGCCTGTTCGCGTGTTTAACTGTACAACGCCGCACGCATCTCATTGGCTAGTCAGATATCGATCCACGACAAGCCCCGCCTTATGTTCATCCCTGTTCTGAGCCTTAACAAGACCATAGCTAGCACCAGCCTGGTATGTGTATAGAACATGCACATTTTCATTCACTAGACTGTTCGGTTTTACATCATGATGAATAATGAATAGATTGTATGAAAGAGCAAATCACACCTACAGCATTGATTCCACTGAGCTGCTGTCCGGCCTGCAACGAACACACCAGCATAAGCGGCAAACGCAGGGCTGGAGCGCTGATCACTCGGCGAATCGTCCAGGTTTCTCCACTGGACCTCAACTGCGCGTCTGCCATTTTACCTCTACGGAGTTCCTCCACTTCGTCCTGCAGCTGATCGGGCGGCACCCCACGCAGACGAGACAGCTCTGAAGGCAACAACGATCCAACGTTTCATTGCTACAAATTATGATAATCATCTGTCTATCAACAAAGACACCGAGGCTTACCACAAGGTTCTATCCTTAGTGCCACATTATTCAATATATATGTTAATGATCTACTCAAAGACATAGAAAATCCCCAAACAAAAACTACTTTTTGCTGATGATATTTTAATATGAACTTCAAGATCAAGAAATCAAAGCCAACAGTTAATCAACAATCGCTTACTCATTTAAATATCTAGACATCCCAAAATGTAATGAAGATAAATATGCAGAAGACAAATTATCATTATTTTCCTTCAGGAAGAAATCTTTACTTATTTCATTGAAATCAGAAGGAAAGCACTAACTCAAATACATGAAGCAAAATATTTAGGAAAAACTTTTGATACAAAATTAACATGGAAGAAACATATGGAAAACAAAAATTACCACTATCAAAGCGATTGGCAGGGAAAACTGGGGCTGCAATATACAAACCTTTAACACCCTCTACCAGATGTACATAAAACATATTATTCACTATTGCCAAGAAGTAAAATACACAAACTCAAACAGGAGTTACATATTCCAAATTTAAAAGAAAACCTAAAATAAGAAAGAATCCTCTAGAAGTTTTTTAAATTGAGTATAATCTCCATCTAGCGAAGATGTCAAGAAATTAAAGACTTCTCCAACCATGCTAAAACAATGTCACTGGAAGTGATACATTTTCAATTTCCTTCCCCTGAATCGTTACATATTTTTACAGATGGTTCCAGTCTACTGAATGTTGGAAGCGCTGGTGCTGGAGCAACATGCCCACTCTTCTGCTTTTATCGAAAATTGGATGTGTGTGCGACAAATTTTGATGGCGAAATCATGGAAATTTCCTTAAGTCTACAAAATATCTTTTATCATATAAAAACATTTGAAAGAACTGTAATTCTATCTGATTAAAAAGCAGCCATTATCGCTAGAACAGAGATATAACACCCAACATCTTTAACATTTAGAATGTCGTGAAATAATACAGCAATTAACCCACTTACATAAAAGAGTGTTAATTCAATGGATTCCAACACATTGTGGTTGTTGTTGTAGTGTTTAACGCCCGCTTTTACTACTACGGCACCGCAGGCGGTGACACTGATGATACATGGAATGAAGATGGAGCACCGGTGGAATGAGATGGCGGGGGAAACCGGAGTACCCGGAGAAAACCCGCCCTGACGCCGCTTCGTCCACCACGAATACCACATGCGGGTCCCTGGGATCGAACCTGGGCCACCTAGGTGGTAGGCGAGCGCGCTAACTGCTCGACCACGGCGCCGCCTAACCCATTGTGGAATACTAGGCAATGAAATGGTTGATTTTTTGGCCAAGAACGGAAGTAAAACTATCACTAAATCAACACTTAGTTTAATTGCATTTTGCACCATCAAAACAATAATATAAAATAAATATAACACACATCAGTGAAGAATACACAAACAAAACATCTGGGAAATAATGGAAAAAATTTACAAGATTACAATATTTCTACATTACCAAGAAAATTTACAGTAACTACCTTTAGACTACTAATGGGATGTGACTGCAAAAATACCTATACAGATTTGCATAGCAGAAACTCCTGTATGTCTTTTCTGTAATTTAAATGAAGAAATGAATCGTGATGATCTTTATACTGTCCAAATTTTATAGAAGAACACAACCTTCCAGTTAAATCCTGGAGTTCAAGAAAAGAATGTAACAAATGGAATTTTATGACATCATCTCCCTGCAAATATTTATTTAGAGGATGCTTTAAAGTGACCTTTAAATGGCAATTGCAAAATAAAAATAAAATTACTATGCTTTTTAACTACTGAACAACAACATGTGATATCCCTATTTCTGTTATGGATCCAACATAATTCTGTAATATACTTTTAAATGGAGACATACCACGAATACTCTCTTGCTCGTGGCCTCGAACTATGTAGAGGTACTTGGGACTCTCGGGCAGGAGTGGTATGGGTATCGAACACAGGATTACGAGAACAGCATACAGAGCCAACAGGTAATGCCATGTGTTCTCTTCTCCTAAAAAGAAACACACATTTTTAATATAGACGAGATAGTTTGTTACATTAGAATTCTACCATCAAACATTTCCTTACTTCTAGCTTAAGAACGTTGAAGCTGCAGTATTAAAGACGATGATCATCATATGAATTTGTGCTGACAGAACGTTGAAACGTCAACTTCTTCGCCCTGGTGACTGGATATTGTATAATCGGTGCCAACCAAGAAAGGGATTGACAGTTCACGATGATGGAGAGGCGACGTTGCCGCTTCTCGTGACCACGTGGAGAGCATAGTATGATGTGTGTACAAAGAATATTGCACCTGGAATGTTGATATCCCTATTGCTCTTGTTCTTTCCAATTCCTACAGCATACGAGGTCATATCAAGTACTTTAGAGATTGGAATAAGAAGCCCCCCCCTTCAATTCCTCCTCTTCGAAATATTCTCTTACATAGCATATTATTTCCTGCGCTTGTCCTTCATTTGAGATACATTTAACAAAAAGTTTTATTCGGTTCACGAGTAGACTCAATTTTTCGTTTGGCAGCACGATCTTTGTTCATTATTTTTCGAAATTGTTAAATGCTGATTAAAAGCGTTAGCGCAATTGCAAAAGCTCGTGACACATGCACAAAACGGACTCAGACATACTTATACAATACATAGAATAAGGTGAACGAAATCCTCAGTACACAGGCAATCTCTAACTGATGCAATCATTGCAAGCTCGGGCTGCAGGAAGGCATTATTTGTTTATATGCACCGATAGCAGAACATACACAAGCAGTTTGTGCCACTACTGGGTTCCTCTATCAGCTAATCACGTGTTACATATCGGCAACAGCGTCCTTGCGTGTACTGTTGCTTTGGAAACTTCTTAGCTGTAATTGGTCCTTCTTTACGAACCGCTAAGACGCATGCACCCCCTCCCGTTCATTTATACCTTTCCGCCATGTGGTTAACATCTGTCAATCCTCTTCTTAATTGGTGCCGAATATAGGAACTGGAACTAGTGACATCTCTGGAATTCCAACGGTACTACTTCTTGCTGCCTTTCGCCATGACCAACAAGAAGCCTTGCAGTCGATTACCAGATGATGAAAGCAATGGAGCCTTCGAAAACACTTGTAATATCTGTAAAGGATAGTGATGACGTTTCAACACGCAGCCAGCACAAGTTCATTCTTCTAACTTACCCAGAACGTTGTAAAGACTCAATATCTGGCTAACCAGTACCCCGAAAGTCACTCCCAAAGGGCACAAGACGCCCATGGCACCTCGGATGCTGATTGGAGCAATTTCGGTTAGATACATGGGGTTAGTGCTGGTGACCAGGCCTGTAGGAAAGCAAAACAAGTCCACTGAGAGGTGGAATTGGAACTGACAAACTCAATGTCACAACTGGGAGTTTTCAGTTTTTCAGTCCCAACTATACCTCTCAAACATTGCCCACAAACGGCTTGTGTGTTTAAAAACGCCAACAGTAAGTTTGTTGGCATAAATAAATAATAATGATCAAAACGTACCTGTTTACGGCAATTCTGAAACTTAATGCACATTAATATGCATACTTACCAGAGGAGAGACCAACAAGAAGACGACCCAGAAGAAGCATCTCCACCGAGCCTGCTGCCCGTGAGAAAAGGAACAAAACTGCTGCCACTACTGAAATTATATTGCTAACGATTACAGTTCCTTTCCTGCGAATACAAAGACATTTTAATAACTTCCGTTTGCTCGCAGTTTTTTTCTGTCAGTTGTTTAATGTAAACTGTTGTGTTACCTTCCAAAGCGATCAGCCACCCAGCCTCCACTCAGTGACCCAGTCACTCCACCTACAAGGAATATTGACACGACAACGGACCACAGAACCTCAAGTTGAGTATGGTCCATCTTCACTCCATAAAGATGAGCTATACTTACATTGCAGAACTCACCGATGATCTGCAAAATTGTAAAACAGTTAATACTGGAAAAACTTTCCAACAAATCATCCGAGGATTTTTCAAAGTTCAAAGATTGAACTATGCGCATGCGCGGATGAGTGTCAACCATATTGCTTCTTGCATTGCAGCCAGCATACACAAAATTTACAACGCTCGTAGCTAGTTACTAAAAGTGTTTCCCAGACATTCCGCTCAATTGTAGTTGTGGAGAAACATGAGGAAAGGAACTAGCGACTTGTCCTGTCTTTGTTTCCTTTAAGTTTTATTGCTTTACATACGTATATGGACTTACAGACAAGAAGAACTTATTGTGGTGTAAGAAGAGGAGCTTGTGTTTTATTGCGGTACTAAACATTTCTAGAAATGGCTCATCCAATTAATCGATCTTGCATTTTACTGCAATGATAAAGAGACTTGACTTCACTTAGTGTTTAAGAAGGATTTACTGAGAACATACAAGTTGAGTTCTGAGTGCTTGTAGCGATTAGATTTAGTGAAAGTTTATGCTAGAAACAGTTGTAGAGGAAACTGCTCATTGGGATACCCCAAAAATCAACTGACATTTTCCCCCATTATGGCGCGGTCTTGTTATATTTGGAGATATTCCATCTGTTAGGTTGCAGCAGTACCGGCAACTGTTCGTAAAATATAACTATGGTAAAGCTATGGCCATAGCTGGTGTTATTGCATTCGTTATGTTGCCACGGAAGCCGTTGTTTTTGAACGCGTTGCTGAGATTTTGAAACAAATACTGTTTAGACGCCGCATTAATCTGTGGACGTCATTGTACTGCTCGTGTTTGCATGATTTTGTATATGCACCTATAGTTACTGTTGTTATTTTTGTGTTCGCTACACAGTAGCGCATTAAATATATATTACGATATTTAGCGTATCCAAAAGTGTTATTGCAGAACAAGATTTGCCGAAGGTGAGTAGGTTCCAGTTTCTTATATTATGTCATAATGATGTCCAAGTATTATTATCGTTTGAAAGCATACTTGAACCCTGTGATATTTGAGGTTAGAAATGCTTTTATTGCGTACATTATCAGTGTTGCTTTTGGGGGTATTATCGTCTGCAGTTTAGTGTAATGTCGGCCATGTTGAACTCTTGGGAGCTGCCGATAAGCTGTGTCCCCTATGCATATACTAATGAATTACTGTGTTATTCATACGGCATCGTGGTTTTAAGGAATGTGTTGCCATCAACAACTCTAGCATCACGCGAGAAATATTACGGCTGAACTTTCAATATATCAACAAGGCTTACGTCTCTAAGATGCGTCATGCTTTTAATGTAGTTAGTATATCTATTTATGACATAGTAAGCTGCCACGTAGTCGTCTGCCTTTATCCCTCCAGAGAGCAGAACACCCCGCAGACAATTTAACGTCACAGGCCTACATTGTGACCGCGGCACGAACCTATCTACCGACCGCCGGGGTTAGCTGACCTAGGAGTAGCTGATGGCCGGTCTTTCTCAAAGCAGCCATGCAGAACAATCGCAATTGCGTACAGCTTCCCCGCTTCAGAGGATACGTTTTGGCCGTTTCGAGTAGGTTCCTTTCTCAGAACGTTTTCTTTCTATTCGGGGCCTGTATACTGAGTTGGCTAGTACCTGGTGGAGTTTTACAGTAGAAAGTCGATATTCACAATCGAGTTGAGAGTAGACAGCAGACTGTCGAGTTGACAATTGAGTTTAGCTGGGTTCAGTGCACAGTGTTGAGTGTTCAGTGCAGTTTAGTCGTGATTGTTCTGAATGTGTGCAACAGTGTCTCAAGTGCAACGTATGCGCTAACTGATAGGTAAATAACGAGTATTTAGCAGAGAGTAATTACAAATTCAGGTTAAACTCAACATTTTTATATTGGGTTTTGCAACAGGAAATGTGAATAGCGTTGGATTTGCGTCATTTGTTGGAAAGTTGATCCATAAATGCTGGGTGAATCAAAGAACAATTTCTAAACTTAAATATATTTAAAAATTAATTACTCAAACATCAACTTACATGTGCTGGAGCATTCACCACGCCAATGTTGTATCCAACAGGAAGGGAACCACCAATGGTTGTGGCCACCCCCGTCAGCACAAGCAATGGTGTCACTTCTTTCAGTTCCTGCAACAGTAGGGAAAGCGCTAATAAAACACTGTTATTTGGCACTGCATTAAAATTCAAATGGATGCAAGTAGATAAACGCATTCTTCACATTCCATATTCTATTTTACCTACAAAGTTTTGACACCGAATTTGAACATATGCGCTGTCTGACATGTTAGCCTCTAAACTTTCTCTAGAGTAGGGATGCCAATTTGTGACCCACGTGTCATTCTCCTACTTCTCCCTCCACCACCATGGCTCTTAGGTGGTCTGACTTCACGCCGACAGAGTCCTAAGAGAATAAAAGCTCCTTGGACGTTAAACAGACCAAGGAACAAAACAGGGCGATGCATGAATCCTTGTGTCTCCTCTATTACCACCACTGCTCTAGGGGATTACTAGGTACAACCGAGCGAGGTGACGCATGCGTTAGCGCGTGTGACTCGCATTCGGGAGCATGGGTTCGATCCCCGCGGCCGACCTCATTGAGCCTTGGGGTTTCTCCGGGTCGCTAGGCAAATGCTGGGAAGGTTTATTATATACCCCGAATTTCCCTTCCGTCCATTTCACCTCACTTCTTCTTTCGGTTCACACTTCACCCGCTTAGTTCTTTCACGGCTGACCCGTTTCGAAGCTGCATGGCAGAGAAAAAGGATGCTCTCTGTAAACGTCCTTCCCCTGGCGGTGCGATCTGCAGGGGAGTGCGCAAGTGTCCAGGAGGGTGCCGGTTGTGCTAGACGAACCCGGGGAGCTTCAATCTGGAACTGTTAGTGACCCTGCCCTCTCATCTATTCCACAGAAAATGCATGTAAAATAAGATAAATGTGACAACTGATGTTTTATGATAAATACTTGGAATATAATTTTTCTTGATAGTCGCAGAGTAGGTATACGTCTTTGGTGACTTGGGAACGGGAAATTTCACATTCACCAACTTCACTTTTATTTCGTTTTGCATGTTAAGATCTATGAACTATGACATATGAAGTATTAAATTGAAGGGGGACACCTCGCCTCTTGCGACCTACACGGATCTATTGCAGGCTACCGCACCCCTGGGAAGGAAAGATGAGCTGAAGGGAGAACACAACTCCGGCACAGGGGAGGGGGGGGCGAAGGCAATGTCACACAGACGTGCGGAAGTCCCTAACAGTTGACAGCCGCCGGGCACACCACCTAAAACTCTTCACCGCTACCCAGAGAAGAGTCGAAGCGACTCTCACGATGCGGCAGCGGAACGCAGCTACCACAAGCGGAATCAGAGAAGGGTTTACAGAGCGCAGGCAACCGCACCATCTGCCCGCAGTTGCCCGAACCACTGCGGTGACAACGGCCATACAGATGACAAGGGAAATAAAATTAGGAATAGAAGGAAAAGAAGCCATAAAATGAAACTAAGCATCCGCCTAAGTGACAGGGGGAAACCACGGAAAAAAACCAAATCCAAGTGCGCGATCGCCGGGGATCGAACTCGGGACCTCCCGAATGTGAATCGTACCGTTCGTCACCTCGCTCAATAAGGGTCTATGTATTATGTGAAAACTGTGTAACCGAAAGTGCGGCCAATGTATAAAAGTAAAACAAAGAACGCTCGCTTCGCTGGCGTGCGTTTGTTAAAATGATATTATTCAGTACTTATATAAGCACAAGTTGCATTCATGGAAGGTTAGGTTAGCTTTAGCTATATACATACACATCTATCTTTCTATTTACATTTATATATAAGCATGTATTAATTAGCGACTATAGTAGTTACACCAAAGCACGCGTGCGAAGCCAGTGTGTATTCCTTAACGATGTTTGAAGTTTACTACTTATATAAGCTGAGGTTCCTAATTGTTGGGTTTGGTTAGATCTAGCTTTTTTTAATATATACGTGTATATATAGGTAAGCTTAGTTAATATTCGTCGTGGGAAGGCCTTGTGCTTAAACATTGGTTAATTACTATCTATTATACAGCTAACCTGTACTGCCTTACGTGAAGTATTTTTCACTCGTTAATTTGATATACAGGAGTGAAACTTTTTATAATTAAAAGGCAGAAAGAAAGGAAGAAAGAAAAAGAAAGCTTAAGCAGCTAATGAAGTGTCAAATTTACGACATATAAACATAAACGTATCTTACCGGGTTAGGCATTCCGGGGCGTGTGAAGTGACAAGATGTAATGTATATTTAAAACACACACACGCCAACAACCAAGAATTTGGTATCTCTTAAGCATCTAGCTACATCTTTTATCATATTTTCGGATCACTCGTCCCTCAGTACAAAACGTGAAAACGCTTGGAAGTATAACCCTAATAACTAACGCTTCAAATATGAGTTTTTCGCCGTCAACTTTTTCTAGCGCTTGTCAGTTTTTTCCCCTTCAGTTTTCATTTGTTACCGGTGTGGTTTACTGCTACCTAGTTATAAACATTAACCACGTAGTAGCAAATGCAATAATATAATTCAGCCTAAAACTCACATAGAGAGGTAAGATATTTTTACTTTCTCTACTACGTACAGTAAGTAGGAGAAGCATTGTATTCCACCCACAAATTCGATATCGAGATTTCACCGGAAATGCATGTTTTGAGACGCCTGAATCTAAGAAAAGCATGTTCATACTTCCAGACTCTGGGGAGGATAGAGGATCTAGAGAAAAATGTCCATTCCCAGCTGGGAATCGAACTCGGGAGGACTTAATCCTGGCGAATTTAGTGCAGTAAAAAATCTGCGACCCCTTATTCCTAACCTTAAAATGCCCATTTTGATACTGTTTTCCTACTCTACAATTTTCTGCACGTTGTTTTTCCATATCCATAATGCATTATGTATTTCTGTAGTAGCAGTAGACCAAATAAATACATATTTTATATTGTTCAATAGTAATCATTTCCCATTACATCTTATAACATTTATGTACTTATGTATGAAATAACTTCACAAATAACTATGAAATCAACAGTTTACATTTTGTTATATGTTGAAATGCTGTGGAAAGGGCTCTTTACGTTGTATTATAGTGAACATGAATATTATATATTGTTATATTATATTCAAATACTAGATCTGTAGTAATAGCACAACCTCGACTGGTAAACGCTACGCAACTACAGAGAGGTTAAATTGTAAGTCAAGAAGAGATCCACAGAATGGAAAAGAAATAACTTCTAGACGGGCCGGTGTTTTTGCATAAATATATAAGGGTAAGATTATAAAAACGTAGAAGTAAGTTTATCTCCCTTAAATATTTTAGGCTGAATATATTGCATTTGCTACTATGTAGTTAACCTTTTAAAATTAGGTGGCAGTAAACCGTATGAACAGATGAAAACTGAAGGGGAAAAATTGACAAGCACTAGAAAAAATTGCCGGCGATAGTCTTAATTTGAAACGCTGGCGGCGCTAGCTATCATGTTTATGCTTTGAAGCGTTTTAAGTTTTTCTCCTGCAACTCGTGTAATCCGAAAATGTTACAATGTAGATGACCCAGAGAAGCTAAATGCTTGGTTTTTAGCGTTTTTCGTCTTTAAAGCTACATTCAATCTTGTCACTTCAGATGTTCTGGAATGCCTAGCAAGGTAAGATATGTTTGTGTTTTCATTTCATACAAGTATGACACTTTCTTAGCTGCTTTAGTATTGTTTCCTTTTGTTTTAACTACATAGCTGGGAAAATAAAATGCTAGATAGTAACGTAAAAGAAAATGAGACATTTATAGGTAGACAAGTGGATATAAGGATCTCAAAAATAATTTAAATATCTATGTATACGTTTTACATACCGAGAGAGTTTCTTGATTTGACAATAGAGCAAAATACGTATTCTTCGGACGGTTTAAACATTTCTCTCTTAAAAAAAAATAAACTGCAAGGCAAGCAGTCATATTACTACAGCATCTGGAAGTAAAAGCTACAGAAATTTACATTATATCTGTCGAACAAATTGTCGAAAATATTTGGACATTCTTTAGTATACTAACCCAATTTTACGCTGTGCATCAGTAAAATCCTCTAGTCATCTTAAAACTACTTATATACATGTAACGTAACCTAATCTAACCTTACTTCGATCAAACTCTGTTTATGAAAGTACTAGTAAAAACTGTTTTCTTAAAACTGCTTATATGAAGCTAATCTAACCTAACCTAAACTAACCTAACCTTAGTAAGCCCCATGGAAGAGCGTATACATATTTATTTATTGAGCTAAATGAGAACACCTCGATTACCTGAACTTCCTAAATACTTACTAGGGTATTGTGCATCCATTTGTGTTATTACAGTTAGTGTTTGAAGCATTTACATAATGTGCCAAGTTGGGCCAACGTATTAAGGAATGTGGAATATTTTTGTCTAGTAAGGACATCTCAAAATTTATAACTGAATCACACTATTTAATTTCTTGTCTTCATTAATAATTGTTAGTTCCTTTTTATAGCATGAAGGGGGTTAGAATATGGCACTTATAAGTGTATATAGCGAATATTTAGACAAGCAAAATCATATAGTAAGTTACGTCTTTGCTCCTTACTTTACCTTCACTGATTAGTTTATGGTATGACCAGTAGTAGACACTTTAAGGAATGAAGTTTATCTAAAAGGGTCACCAACATTTGAGGGAAAAATACCGCCGCATACGAGTAGGAGAGAGAAATACGACATAGGCCATTAGACCATACAGAGGTGCAATGGAGCGCAGATTTAAGCTGAAGTTAGGTTAAGATTAGTGCTGCACATGAACTGGGCTCAAATAAACGGTAAATATATTAGAAACTGGCTTTTATCGCCTCTTAACATCGTCATTTCCGCGGATTAGACTATTACTATCGATGTGGCTCTTTCCTCCGCGCATGCGTAGTGTAAACAAAATTAAGTTATCTTTTTGACACTCGCGATGGATTTACTGTAGAAGAAACTATCTTAAAGTGGGTTGATTATAGCTCTTTTTAATGTTCGCATTTCCTTTTAAATCCAGTATTGTATGCCTTTTGCTTTCGTAAGCTACAGCTTTTAACATATTAACTGTAAGGTGAGGAACTAAGGCTGAAACTTGTATCTATAGTTTCTTTTAGGATTATTAATTAACTTTTATAAAACCAAAGGGTTGAGAGCTCAGCAGCGTGACCTCCAGCACGTCTATACACTGCTAAGGTGGGATTCTATCCTGTCACCCGTAAAATGTGGCATGAGCAAAGCTGCTCATCCAAATTACTTCTCTTGTAATTTTTTTTTTTGGGAGAATCTATTTATTTAGAATACTTTTCTCGTTTGAGTACTGCCATGGTGATAACGTGTAGCTATGCACAACTTTTTTAAAAAGTTAACAATGATATACAAATAATTATAATACTAATCGTAGAAAGTCTATCAAATTAAGGGAGGTTGTAAACTGGTTTGGGTAAAAAATATCAATTTTGTGTTGTTTTTTGTGCTGATTTTGTAAGTTTAAGTCCTGTTTTATCATAATCAAGACTTTTGACCCCTGAAAACATACCAGAAATGTCTTTAAAATACGTTTAAATGTACAATGAATGAAAAAATAATACGAGTTATGTTCATTATACAATTTTTTTTTTTTAGAAATTTGGAGTTCATAGTTATGTAATATAAAAGTCAGCAATAATTTCATACTTCTAGAGCAAATGGTTTCCCTGAAAATTGCAGTTAAATTTCCTAAAATTAACATTGCAAGTATAGGACTTACATACAACTTGCCCTTAATATCTAACAATCGATTTCAAAAGAATTATGAATAATACATATCAATCTTTTCATAAAAAAGAATGAATGTCGTTAACAAAACGAACGAGGTGGCACTCCAATAATGTGTGCGACTCACATTCGGGAAATCAGGGGTTCGATCCCCGCGGCTATCCTTTTACCATTCCCATTTGTATTTGGTGACTCAAGACAGCCTATTTGAGCCTCCGATAGACGATGAGCTATAGAACAGAGACTATGAATAAATTCAGCTGTATGTTGGAAATGTCGACTTGTGTATATCACGCTGCAACACGACGTAGGTCTTACAAACATTCTGCTCTCCTAATGCGCTCAATCATTTTTGCCATGACTGTACCTACCTTCTGGGGAAAAAAAGGCAGAGTATGTAATTAATTACATTAAAATTAGTTCCACTTGCGGATTTCAAGGGCCAGCAAACAAGTTTCATTGGCCTCTATGTACATGGGAACCAGAGATCAGTGTATGTTATGTAATTTATACGGATCTTGAACTTCTGCCCTGACTTGCAGAATCCATAATCTCTGATTACGTCACACAACTGCAGTCTCATCTTTGCTTCCAACAAGCAACTTTTGTCACAACTTTGGTAATTTATGATCGTTAGACAACTTATAGAGATAATAGATAAAAAAACGCAAGGAATAGGATGATATAAAATGTCATCTCAAAGCACAATACTGTGCAGCGGCAAACCCGTTGAGAACCATTGCTCGAGAGAGAGTAAAATGGAAGGAAAGGAAGAAGAGAAAAGAGGGACAAATATGATAGAGTACGAAATGAAACAAGCGTCTCGCTTCCTAAGCGGCGGTTGTTTTCTAAAGCCGGGAGAACATCCGAACGCTATAGACTGTCAGTGTTCAGTTATTGCAAGGGAAGCCCTGGGGAAATATACGCCAGCTACCCATTCTTGCCATTGATGGACTGCTGCCGATGAATGCTTTACATCGAACAAAATAAGGACGAAACATCTGTATTCTCTTCACAAGCAGCGAATACATCGTGAAAATTAACCGAACCTTGCGCATTTTAACTTCACATTATGTGTTGTATTCACATAACTTTTTCTACACACTCTTCTTCAAACTATTCACACAAAGAAAAGCTTTCTATCTTCTCTACTACGTACAGTAAGTAGGGAAAGTATTGCATTCTATCCACAAGTTTGTTTTGAGGTCCCCTGAATCCAAAACGCTTTTTAGGTGTGTGTGTGTGTGTGTGTGTGTGTGTGTGTGTGTGTGTGTGTGTGCGCGTGTGTGCGTGTGTGTCTGACTAAACAGCATAACTCAAAAACAAGAAGTCGATTAAATACCAAATCTTTCAAGAAACCTCCCCCCCCCCCCACCCCATCATTTTCATGATAAATGAAATGCATATCTTGAATTTTCTGTGAATGTCCTCAAGTGTTCATTCAGAATGGCTCTTGCATGGCTGGTGAATCATAAGAGATATACAAAATCTTACCACCCAAAAATGTGGACCTCATTAAAACACACAATATATAATGAAAAAATATTTTTTTTTTTTTTACTTTCTCCACTACGTGATTCCACCGGAAATATGCTTTGAGACCCCATGAATCCAAAAAAAAGCATTTTTAGAAAAAGGTCCGTGTGTGTGTGTGTGTGTGTGTGTGTGTGTGTGTGTGTGTGTGTGTGTGTGTGTGTGTGTGTGCGTGTGCGTGTGTGTGTCTGTGTGTTAGTCTGTGGACAGTATAACTCAAAAACGAAAAGTTAGTTAAAAACCAAAGTTGGTATTTAAGTATAATGCCTTTCAAGGATACGACATGAAGATTTTGCAGAAAATTGCTCCAACTTGAACTACCCTTCACATGGAAAATTTTGATTTTCTTGAAAATGGCTCTAATGATTTTGATTAAAATGACATATATTCAAGATACCTTTATGACAAATGAAATGTATATTTTTAATTTTGTGGCTATAGCCTATGTAGTCCTGTTTGCTCTGGATGACTTTTGAGTAACTCGTAAACCGTAAGAGATAGACCAAATCTTACTACACGCAAATGTAGTTCTCGTTAAAACACAGAATTTGTCGAAATTTTTTTTGTAGAGTGAACTATTTCGGAGATACTCCTTGTTATTTGTGTCAGTTTCGGAAAACTTGAAACTTACGTGAATTGGAACATCGTTTTTCATTTTTTTATATGTTAGGTGTGCAAAAAGAACGAGATCTCAAAGCTTTAAAAGATTCGACTATCGCTCAAAGCCTACAGTATTCTAATATTCCCCTTTCAGCTACAAGGAAATAAGCAATACGGTAATTTGTACAAATGTTTATCGTCACTAACACGAAGAATTTTTTTTTTTATTTTATTCTTTAACGACGCTGTCAATTGCCAGGATCACATCAGCGTCGCCGGTGTGCCGGAATTTTATCCCGCAGGAGTTCTTTAACATGCCAGTAAATCTACTGACATGGAGCTGTCGTTTTTAAGCACACTTAAAAACCATCGGCCTGGGCCGGGTTTGAACCCGCGACCTTGGGAACAGTAGGCCAGCGTCTAACCAACTGAGCCACCCAGACTAACACGAAGAAGATATAGGAATAAGAGTCTGTAAGAATGGTTAGTACAAGAGTAGAGAAAGTCATATGAGTGCAACACATCAGATTTTTATGTCTAGTGTTGTATCTATGAACATCCGATTTGGTTAGTGACAGAGTATACTTTATAAAATGTAAAATGGTTTTGTAAATATATAAGCTTGGTAGGGTTAATATATGTAACTGCACAGGGCTTATTGAATTTTAGTTTGTGTAGTATCGAATTGTATGTAATTAATATTTTACCAAAGTTTGTATTAGATGCGGTGCCCTATGGTTCAAGTGCATAAGCCATATGCGAGCGAATGAGAGAGTTGTATATAGCTATTACTGCTTCAGTTAGAATATACTTCTTCAGAAGAAATAGGCTTTTGCAGTTCCTGTATTTGTCCAGCGTAGGTAAGGCTAGGTTTGGCCATAATATAGCTGCGGAAGATCATGCAACCTTCGCACTTGCAAGCCAATGATTAAGAAACCACCTACAGTGAGGAAAGCGGCTCATATCCCGAGGCATGGGTTGCAACGAACTTTCAGTCAGAGAACTCTCGTTTCGTTCATCCTGCCCAACATATGGCAGCGTTGCAGCTCGATTCCTCCGGGTCTTTAGCCTTAACGGGCTCTTCCTTCCGCCACCAGCTGCCGCTATCTGAGAGTACCACATCCTCGGAAAATAATATTCTTCTCTGTGCTGGAGATGGCTTTTCTGTAGTTTCAAACAAACTTGACAGATGCTTTTTGCCCTTTCATTGGGATTGGGCAGTGCTAGGGTTGTGCGAAACGAGCACGTGTTCGTTTGGTCACGTGTACTGCAGCCTGTAGACACATACGTCATCCCTTTTCGTCACCGAGGCTGCTCGTCTGCAAATCGATACCAGCTGCAGGTCGGCTCCACCCCACCCGTAGGGAAACTTGCCCGGTCCACCCACCTATAAAATATTTAACCCTTTCCTTTGTTCTCAAATGACGAAAAAGTGCGAGCACTTCTTTTGTTCTAATGTCTTTTGTTACGGTGAATAGTATAAACAAAGAATGACTCCATTAACATTTACTAAGTAAAAAACTCAAATAGCCTTTTGTAATTGCACGAATACCATTTCTTTCTTTTGTTATTTTTTATTTCTAGTGTTCTGCACCATTATTTTGTATCCACTGCCACGACTGCAAGCCACCTTCTGCAATTACTTGCTATAAATACTCATTATGAAAACTCTGGCTTCATTAGTGAAGTAAAGAATTGTTTGTGGAACAAAAATAATGGAAAAAAAAAAGAAAAAAAGTGGCGATACAGAGTAATGAGAGATGACCCTTTACCCCTACCGTCATTTGCTAACAATTTCCGAGATAACTCTTGTTATTGGTTTGAATTTTTAAATATTTATGCTTTTCTCAGCAGTAAGTCATTCGTTTATCTCTTGGTCATAGAAAGAGAACGGAATTTCAAAGACATTACATAGCGATCAGTTCTTAAATGATTTAATTATGCCTTACTCCCATTATACCTAAAAGGAGAAGTGCAGTAAGACAATTTCTGCAGATGTTTATCTTGATTAACAGTAAGAAAATAGAAGAATAAGCATTTATAATAAGAGTTTGTACAAGAGTAGAGAAAGTCATGTGAGTGCAATATTTCAGTTTTCTTCTTTCAAAATATTCATCCATTTCTAACAGTTTTCAGTTTTCATTACACAGTCCTTAAATTAACATCATTAAAACATTAAATAGAAGTTGATTAAACCTAAATATTTTAATGAAAAGTGGATAAATCGGGAAAAAAATGCGAATCTCAATATTTCACAAATGTCTAGTGTCCACAGTATGGCGTCTGCGCAGAAGAACGAAGATGGGGCTGTTTCGATGCATACAAATTCTAGTGTCATATGAAATTTGAAAGCACGAGATCTGAATCTTCACATTCCTTTTCTCATTAAATTATATCTAGTTTAATCATACTACTGATAAGCATGTTGTAAAAAGGCAGAAAATTATTCTTGAACGAAAGAATTCCTTTGACAAGCCAGGGAAACTGTTTTACAAGATTGATAAATCCCTACCATCTTTCACACCAATGTGAGACCTGATTTGTACCACTCTAATGCCTAAACAGTAGCTTTTAGCCACCTTTAATCCCTAAGAGTTGGCAGCACTGAGCTTGCGTGCGAAGACAAAGCAAAGAGAACAATTCTTGCCGCGGTTCATTTACCTAGTATCATGTGACTGCTGACTTGCAGTTCAGCTTCATTCTCGGGGTTCACACTGCTCATGGAGAAAGTCTTCATTTTAAATCTGAAGTTGTCACTCAGTAGTGAGATATTTAGAAATGCCCATTCATCAGGCGTAGTGATGAAAGTATTGCGGCGGATCATGGATCAATTTGTGAATATTACTTGGCTTATTGTTGATTATGGCGCCTAAAGCTTAATTAGCCTGTTTTACTGTAGTTCTTCATTCCAAGGATCAACGTTATGCCCATTACGGCTGGTATGTTTTTCCAGTGTTTTAACCATTTGGTGTTTACTCGTCGATCGGTCTCTAGTACATTTGTTCGACTGTCTTTTTTTTCTATTCAACGTTCAATAATGCATGTTTTCATTATAGGATTACCAGCCGATCCCATAACCCTAATTTCTGTTTGGTCCGGTTTTATTTTGGAGTATCTTGTCCTAAGTGAGATTACCTTCTGGGCTGTTGAAGTTGGCAACTGTTTCTACACACCACATCAGCCCACGATGTGTTAAGTTTAACAGTAACCTATTAATGAAATATGCATGCTTCAATCCCAGATGCGGGAGTCACGTGCAAGCTATCGGGTTACATAGCGTGCTTTTCCTGCAGAACTTTTGAATCTTGTAAGCACTCCGAATACGAAACCTTTAAAATGGTTAAAATGGTTCAAGAACTTTCATTTTCTTTCGGCATGATCACTTTCATTTTTATGTCTTCTTGTGCCGCTGCAAAAACTGAATGTAAAAGCAGGAATTTTTTCCCGTTTTCCTTTGCTTTTTCTTTCCAAGGTATTTTGCTTAGTTTATGAAACGTGATGGTATTCCAGACAATTTGATGGCAATAAATATTCTTTTTTAATGTTGTTGTTTTCTAGTGCCTTGCATCTGGCAATGAAGCCATTAGCATTCGTGCTTTCCAATACTTTTGAACTGTAGTTTCTTCTGATCTTAATGCTTCACAGGTCTTCAAGTTTCTTTTTTAATGTTAGGGCAGCAAAATAAGCAATTTAGTGATAAAAAAAATATCAGATAAAGTACTCGATTTCGAGCAGTTTTAGCTCTATTTCGCAGTTTTAGTGCTTAAAATGCTTAAAATGTAGATCAACAACACAGAATACTTTGGAAATAGTTAATGCCACAAATGCTTGAATTGCCATAAATTGCATATTTTAGCTAGGCTTGAATTCTCACTTTCTCTGCCTCTTAACTATAGAAAATATTGTGTTCAAACGAAAATTTGACTTGTAGGTTTCGTAAAAAAATGTACGTTTTGAGGTCCACTGAACAACACATTTCAATCAAAATCGTTACAGCCATTGGTTGAGAAAATAAAAAATAATAAAAAGATGTTCAATATAAATGGCAGTTTGAGGTGGAGTAATTTTCTTGAAAATATATTGTGGCATTCTTCAACTTAAATAACAATTTTATTATTTATTCAATATTTCGTTTTTCGTTGTTCACTTTTCTAAGAATTTTTTTTTTTTTGCTTAATTCAGAGGGCATTGTGTTGAAATCTCGCTGCCGCTTTTACAGTAATTCCGAAAACATAAACTTCTCTTTGAAGTACCAAAACTAAAGTAAAAGCGATGTCTGCAGATGTAATTTTTTTAGGAGGGGGTGGTTTCGTTTCTATAATCTCCTTATACTAATTTGGTCATCCGGGGATTTGCCTGAAACATTTGATGGTGTTTTTACTCTTTGAAGTTTTAGGTTAGGTTACTGTAGGTTTTCGTTGTTTTTAATCATTTTAACCTATTTTCACACGCACGTTCACTCTCACATCCACACTTCCAGACTCTGTGGAGGATAACTAAAGGAAAATTCCCACCTGCTGGTCGGAAGTGAAGTCAGTACCTCCGGGTGAAAAGGTCAACTCGCTGACCACTCAACTATGCAGGCAGTCAGAGGTGATGAAGTTTAGTGAATTAGCGGATAACAAAACCCAATTGGGATTATCTAACACGTCAGAAAACTGAAGTTTCGGACTATTTTGTTAAATTATGAAGAAACAGATGGACAAATGGATAGATAGAGAGTGAGAAAGAGACTTGTATTATATGAAATGGATCTCTACTTCGTGTACACAGACATATGTATACACTGTGAGTTAAACTCAGACACGCCTGTTGCAGAATGACATGCAAACATTGGCCTAGTTGCAATTTACGCAACTAGACGCATGGAAAGCAAGAACTTAATAAATTAGAAGTAGTTAAAATATGTCAAGAACGTGCCGAAATTGGCACTCTATCGATTTACCAACCGTATATTGCAGCTGTCTTTGATGTGAGGAAACCAATACCTATGTGGCACACAATAAACATCTGTGTTGCACTCATATGACTTTCTCTACTCACTCTAGTACAAACTATGCTTACAAATGCTTATACTTTCATATACTTCATGTTAGTTGAGATAGATATTTGCAGAAATGGTCTTATCATATATTTCCTTGTTGCTACAATGAGAATAGGGGAATTCAATAGACTTAAGCAATAGTTAACTATTTTAAAAACTGGTTACTATGTGATGGCTTGACATTCCATTCTGCTTGTATGTCCAGGTGAAAACCGAATAACGACTTCCCATTAGAGAAACATTAAGTACTGAAACCAATGACAAGGAAGAAAGTATTGCTTCTGCCACATGTTAACCAGGGATTCTACATGAGAGTGTAATGTATGTCCAACACAATTATTGTCAATAAACAAACGTTTCACAAAAAATATAAATAAATAATAATTTGTGCCAAGTTTTGGAGCCATCTAGCCTCTTGATGAATGGATATAAGTGGTTTATTATTTCATTATAAGGTAGAAATGCATTACAGCATTGTTCACACAATGTTTATGGGACAGTTAGTGAAATAATAAACCATTTATATCCATTCGTCAAGAAACTAGATGGCTCTAAATATTTCACACAAATCATGGGCATATTTGTTACACTCATCATGTAGAATCCCTGGTTAACGTCTGGCCGAAGCGGTACCTCCCATCCAGTATATACTAAGTGGCCCACCTCACACGACATCGCCGTAAGTAGATATCCCTTCGTGCGTTAAAAGAGTTGCAGAACGCCACGGGGCTATTCTAGCCATAGAGATGCCAAAGTTTGATATTCAACCGAACTTTCGTTTTTAAGTTCTCTCTCCCACACACACGCACACACACACACACACACACACACACACCCTTTTCTAAAAATGTATTGTTTTTTAGATTCAGGAAGTCTCAGAATGTCTTTATGGTGAAATTTCGGTAACGAACTTTTGAGTAGGATATAAAACTTCCCCTATTTACTGTATATAGTAAAATAATTAATAAATGTTTAGTATTTCTATGGGGTAAATGACTGCTTTTGTTTACAACATTACAGATTTCCTCAAAGAGTTTGCAGTATACTAAGAGTACAACATTAAAATGAATCACAGTTGTTGATTTAGAACATGTTGAAAAACACATTGACCATTTTTCCTCCTTTGATATAAATGTCTATGGTCACAGATGATGTTTTTCAGCAATTCTCTTGCTTCTGTAGATATCCACCCTGACTATGCAAACAGTAGTCGTAACATTTCCGGAGAGGTCACAATCTTAATCCTGGATCGACGGCAACATAATGTGTTTCGTACAAGGAAAAATATCAAACCTGAAATTTCCAAAAAATACTGTTTTTATGAACTAGGAAATGAGCGAAGAACTAGCTAAAAAGATAAATTTCATCTTCAATCTCAGCTACTGAGTAGATTTATGGAAATGGTTAAAAGAAAGTAAACAGCAATTGAGTATCCCTAATTAAAACGTTGTGTATTGGTAGGAAAGTAGTCTTATAGTATCCTAATTTTCTACTGTAGCTATAAGAAACTGATGTATAACTTGGTAATACGTTTAAGTCTAAAGAAAAGAGTTTGTTGGCAATAGGAAAAACAATTGTTTTTCTTATATAAAAGGTGTACTAATACCTACTCTGGAGAACAGGAAATATGTGCTCACTAACACGCTACAACAGTGAATGTTTGTGATTCTGTAAGTTGTTCTGGTTTAGGTTCTGCAAGACTCCTGCGCAGGACTTGGGCAGGAAGCCGAGTCCACAGGTTCTGCAAAAGAGAGGGTAAGATACCTTTGCATACGGTGGTGGTGCTGGTGGAGGTATCATATTTGGGTACAAGGATGTATACATGTTTTCAGCTTTATACGTTGTACTCAGCTCCGCTCCAATTGCTGTCATAACGTCACTCACGATGGTTGGCTACGCTGATTCTCACAACCAATCAGTCCTGAGTATTAGAGGTGGACTCAGAGTCAACGCCAGCCTCAAGAATACTGAACAAACAACACAACCAGCAGCTGTCCACGCCACATCATTAGCGCTAATATACGATATTTACCAGTAGCTTCCGTCACCTCACAGCTTTCTGAAAGTCGTCTAGGATCTGCATGCTGATGTCCTTGGCAAACCTGGAAGAAACGCTCACTATTCGACGTGCTCACTATTGGACGCAGTCACTACATTTCTCCGGTCCTTGGACGAAGACTTCACCCATCTCAACAGGCAACTGGAACAGTAACTGTCCACACAACCCACTGCTCCAGCAACACTTCCTTGCGCACAATTAGCCACCGCAGAACTTCACAATAACTTAACTCGTTTTACAGCTCAAGAACTTTCTGCACAGAGGAAAGAGCGATGTTGACGAATCCTTGCTAACTTCGACAAGCTCTTCAACAAGCTGACCTCATCTTGCAAATCCCATGGCCTCTATTGAAACCGTCAAGTGCGCAACTATTTATTTTTCAGTAAAGTTCAGCCCTGTCCTTTATCATGGCTGGATCCTTGAACTTTCGCTGCTAACTGGACGTCAATAAGA
This sequence comes from Tenodera sinensis, assembly GCA_030765045.1. NCBI lineage: Eukaryota > Metazoa > Arthropoda > Insecta > Mantodea > Mantidae > Tenodera > Tenodera sinensis. Next base: position 118,717,543 of record CM060969.1, on the reverse strand, counting down.
TGGGTTTTCATGCTCACATCGGGGACGCCAATTCTACGAAAAGAAAAGTGAGACATAAAGGAAGGAAGAATCAAACATGCACTTCACCGACACACTAGTTAGATCCATAAAATTCAGGAGCATACCTTCGATTGTGAAGACATCAGCTGACACGTAAAACCAGGCGCCGTAGCTCTCCCTTAGAAACCAAAAAAGAAAAAAAAAATCGAGAACTGAAAAGCCCTAGATTAAATAAACAATCCGCCAGTAGAGTGGAGTTGACCCTAGCGACTATGAGTCAGTCATCTGTTTTATTCGAGTTGGTGTATTCCCAAGGCATTATGAAGAAGACAGAGGTGATCTACATTTCTGGACTGTTGAGCTTTTCCTTATGATGCTGCAATAACTGCTCTTCTTATGTCTTATAAACCTAAAATATATGAACTTTCAATTGATTGGATTCCATGGTCTAAAATGTTAGTCGTTAGGTCACAAATGTGGCCTAGTTTCAACGAACGTAGGAAAGGTTTCTATTTTGCTTATTAGTAACTAGGCATAGAATTCATCTGCACTAATACTAATATTAAAACATAGAAAAACATTTTGAGATTTTGCAAGCTAAGGCACGAAGATTGATAGCAGTTAACTGGCATTAAAACAACATATTCTGCGCTCATATTACCTATTTTTGCTTCCAGCAAAACGTTGACGAATTATCATGAACAATAAAATTATTCAAATGATCCTGAGCCATAAGTCATGAAGGTCGGCCGCGGGGATCGAACCACCCCCTTCCGAATATCAATCGCACACATTAGCGCAGCGACACACTCACTTGGCGGTTTACCAGTTGTGCAAAAGTCGTTCAGAATGAAGAGGAATTCAGAGATTGTTCCAGAAAATTTAAGATATGTATTTCAGTTGTCATGAAAATATTTTATGGCATGAAAATCGTGTCATTTTTGAGAAAAATGAAATTTTCAAAAATTGCCCCATGTAAAGAGTAGTATGGAATGGGGTATTTTATTGAAACTCTTCTTGTCGCATCCTTGGAATATGTTGAACTTAAACACCAATTGGTATTTAATAGATTTTTTTGTTTTTGTGTTATGCTGTTTACGGATACATGAACACAAACACTCACGCGGATTTTTTCTAAAAATGCTTTTCTTTTGAGATTCAGGAGGCCTCAAAACGTGTTTTTCCAGTGAAATCTCGATATAGAGTTGTTGGATGGAATGCAATACTTCAAGGTTCGGAGGGGGCATTTAGTACCTTGACCTATGGAAGATCTTTTGTGTCTATGCCCCTCACGGGGCGCCCATCCCCGAGAGGGAGGAGTGAGATGAATGGATACTAAGGGCGGTCGTACATAAGGAGAGACAACAGAGGGCAGGATTTCTAACAGATAAATGTTGAAACTCCCCGATGGCGGGTCGTACAACTAGATCCTTTACTATCTGCGGGGCCCGGAGACCTCCCCCGATCCGGAGGACGAGGATTTACAGGAGTAAATTCCCAGTTTGTAAACTTCCGCCTACGCTTAAAACCCCGAAATAGCCAAGCAGGTTGAAATGTGAAGAAAAATTATAAGTGAGGTAAATTATCCTTCCCAGAATTCGCCTAGACACCTGGGGAAACCCCAGAAAGAACAAATGGATCAGAAAGGACATGGGAATCAGACACATCCCAAATGAGTACCGTCTGAACCACCCCACTCGGTTTACTTCACGTAGAATGCAGAGGAAGTCTGAAGCGTGCTTGTCTCTTTGCGCTGTTTGCTTCTTTAGCTTTGAGGCACTGAGAAAAGTCGGGAGTCTGATTGCATTGTCTCACGACTGATGGTCCCGGATCTGCTGACCGCTTATGCTGTTGTAAGACTATATCGTGGAAACAGCAGCCACCCACACTTTGCCACGCAGAACAGAAAAACATGTCAACAAAGTATGACAAATGAATTGGAGGAAATAATCTGCACATTCCATGCTAACAGGAAGTACACTAATTGCTGAGATTCAGAGAATTCGACTTCAAAGAACTGTTTGGTTCACGGAACACTACACTCTTCTCCAAAACACTGGCCTTTAAGAGAGGAATAAATTGCATATTGGCATTGGCAAAAAATGGCATCTTCAATTTTTTTAGTAGCCTTATAAATTGGAGTATCCTTTTTAATCTGATTATGTTTCATCAGCGTAGGCACGAGACTTATATGTTAAACATATTTTTAAAGATGGTGCAGCATCTACCAGTTTTGTATTGTGAATTCCGCACCAGTTCACAGAGAAAAAATCCCTTACACACCTTGGTGTAGGACATAGATGGGGAGAAGTGACACATTGTGTCATTTCTCCTACATGTACGTTTAACCCCATCCACACGGCTACACAGATTTAGCTTGGCTACTAGGCCTACCTCAGAGAACCGGTCAGTCCCTCAAATTGTGTCAGTGGTTGAATCATGTCGCATAACGAGGTAAAAAAAATGCTTCTTCAAAGCTGAATAGGAACATAATTATTTTTGTGTTACTGGTAAAAATAAATCGTTGTGTTTGCTATCTCAAAAGAAAATGTACGTAAAGTAATCACGGTCATTTAATCACAAAACCAATACATCATGTTTCTGTTCGGTCCCGCCACTGCACGCCTTGAAACTTACCTTGTCTGTAAAGAGGTCTGCATACATAAACAAACCGAACCGGAATACACAGGTGGGCTGCATTTGGTGACGGGCTAAAAGCGGAGAGGGTAAATACTCGTTTGCATTCCTGTCACCCCTCTTCCCCATGTCTAGACTAGGTTATTCAACTTAACCCCATATTTTGGGGGAGCTTTTCTCTACAAATAGGTACGATGTTAAATATGACCGCTTCTGTTGGTTAAATTTCTTATTTGCTTGTATATGCAAGCTTTAGTTTTTCATTGTACCTAAGAGGAAATGTTAGGTATAAAACTATTTCTACAATGTGTGTCTCGATTAACATTAAGCACGAGTAATACAAGAATAAGCCAAATCGGAAAGTTTTTCCAAAGCGTAATTGGTTGTGATGTTTGGCGTCTGCAGCATCATACAATTCTTTATAATTTTGCATGGCCAATGTTAATAATTCGTCAACCATTAGTCACAGGTGCCTGGCTTCTGTCTATGTGCGTATGTGAAGAGTAATTTGTTGAGGGAGCCGATTGCTGAGCATTTACGAGGGTCACTTGTCACCAGCGGAAGCTTCCGGGAGAGTCGTATAGCAGGCACCCTTCACGGAAGGAGCGGAAGCCTGCAGTTTCCGTCTTGGCCAGCGTGTGTTTGCCCATTAAATGACACGAATCCCACCCTCGTGGATATTATCTGCTTCATTCCGTTCTGGTTGTGACGGGCCAATGTGCGCCAAGCCTTAAACCACTCCAGCAAAAGTCTGCTGGCGAATAAGCAGCTGAAGCTTATGCACCAATACAAGGAATCAGATATTTAGTTCCCCTCCTAGAAGTGTTTACGCTGAGCATGCACTTAAAGATAAAAGTTCATTGAGAATTGGCTAAGGCTAAGGCTACCCAAACACTGCTGGAGTCAAATGTCCATTGAGTAAGAAGATGGAGAGTGTTATCTCTCACGTGAACTCAAGATCAACCAGGGTCATCTGAAAAAAGGCCTCAACATCATGTGGGCAAAGAACACGTGCTATCGGCTAATTCCGGTTTCTTCCATTGACCGCACAATGGTTGTTTGACCTGGCCATCCCCTCTGATATGCAACGTAGTTTTGACTTCTTATCACTTTTATGAAAATGTATTTTGTGTTAGATCAGTGCAAGAAAAGAGCTAATAAAGTGTAGATCTTTGTGCAAGCGAAAGGACCATCCGGGTATCGTGCGTCGCGTACTTTGTCACTGTCCAACACCGGAGTACAGCATTAGTGTTCAGTACATTCTTCGTCATGTTCTGGTGCCAGGTAAGATTTTTATTTAACACAGTGTGACTGGAGAAACTAAGACAACTTTACAACTTATTTAGTGTCAACATTGAGCTATTCAAATAATTTATAGCGGAGATAGGAACACTATAAAACACGTTTCTGTTTCGCACAAGATGACAGTGTCGTTATGATTCAGTGAATTGAAGAACTTGAAAGAAATTTATGTTTTACAAAAATAAATATCAGAACTGATTCGTGTGATGTCAGTAAACACTGATCTAAATCCGCTGATTTATGTACTACAGTGGAGCTTGGATAATTCGAAGCTAAAAGGACAAGAAGAAATTCGAAATACAAAATTCTAAAACTAAAATTTTAGCAATACAGGTGCACACACCCATCAGGACGTTGTCTCACTCTTTTTCGAGTCTTTCCATTCTCACTCGAGGCGCTGCTTAAAGTTTTCTCCTTATTCTTCAGATAGGTTGACAAAGTGTTCGTGGTATCTCGTATTTTTTTTAGCGATTTTAGATTTTTCTTGAAGTCTATTTCTACTTCTCGAATGACGGCGATTTTTTCCGCAAAAGTTTAGGTCTTGAACTGGACACGTGGTTTAGTAAGAGACGTAGTGGCCCCATTACGCTGCCCTGCGGAACTCCAGAAAGAATTGGGTAGGATTTTGTGTAGATAAACTTTTTAACTGTAAAGATACGGTTGCTCAGGTACGATTTTATCGCTCTAAAATGTGTGTCTGAGATATAAGCTTTTATTTTATAAAGTAGTCCATCATACTACACTTTATCGAAAACCTAAAAGAAGCAAACACGAAAACAGAACAAAAGTAACAAGGAATATAAGGTAGTGTGCGAATTCATTTATTTAGGGGTTAAGACGATTTTCAGTTGAAAAAAAAATATGCAGACTTGTAAATAAATAGAATATTTAGAGAAGATATCAAAAGTGTGGGTCAGTATTTAAAGCCAGTATAAAACAAAGTGCTCGGAACTATGCAGAGAGATGAAGGCAATTTAATTTGGATAACGATACTTAGTTGTTAGATGTGTATGAATTGTGGTAGTTGTCCACTGAATCAGTGACCAGGGACAAATTTTAGTAGACAAAACAATTGAAGAATGTAATCCAAAAACCTGCTAAGTGACAAAAAGCTGTTTAGGAGTTTAAAAAGTATTGCAGGAGTTTAAAATGAAAACTTTAATACTGAATATGGTGTACATTAAATAGAAACACACTTATAGGTGGATTGTTAAGCTTAATAACATTGCGTATCATGTAAGTAGTATAAATTGTTAAAGTCTGGAATACTAAACATAGGTAAGTGTCTATGCCTAAACTAAATAGGTATATCTATACCTGAAATAAGCTATCCACGGTGGTACATAGTGAATTGCCAATGTAATTTATTTTAAAAATGGCATATAGCAGGTTTTTGGGCTACACTCTTCAATTGTAAGTTTTCTTAGCAGCTAAATAAATACGATTTTACTTTAAGTGAACCTAGTAGTCCAAATGTGCCATAGTTTCTTACAAGATTCTGAATAGCTGTGTCTAGAAAAATGCTAAATCTCATTGCGTCTTTATCGAAAGTGAAGACAATTTATTTACTATTATAAATCTCTTAAGCGTGTTAGAAACATTCAACTGACGCTCCTTTATTTCATAACATATTGATCGAAGAAGCAAATTAGAGCTACAAGATATTTTTCTAATGCAAGGTAAGTATTCTATCTATACTTTTGCTACAATCTGAAGGATTGATCTTAATTATTAATCGTGTGATACCTAATCTATTTGGTTTAAAATCTACAAAACTCCTCCCGAATTTGTGCATGTGTAACTAATCCAAATGTGATTTTTGGGGCCTTATTATAGAATTAAAGAACAGATATTTTCCCCAAAGAAGCTACATAGGTTTTCCTGGACTTTAAAGGAAACAAACCTGTGCAGAAAAGGAGAAACACAATCTCATATTGCACTGTTTTTCCCCCTCCAGTAGAAAACCTTGTCCTTACCCTAACCTCACTCCACTCCCACCTTTTGTGGAAACATTTTGCATGCTCCTCTCTCCATCCTTTCTTCTGTCTTGGAGTGCCTTGTTAGCAAATGTTCTCAAAAGCCAAAAATTGACTATGCTATCTTAAAGCATGGTCGTAGTCTTTCTTTGTTGGTTCCTTGCATAACTGAGGTGATGTGCCAATTAGAATCATGGACTCTCTTTCGACTGTATATGTCCCAGATCAAGCAGTAAATGTTATAAGACATCCCTCCAGTAGCAGGGAAAAGTAAGACTTGTTCTAAATATTGCACATTTTAGATTGTCAGTATATTCGTCATTACATTTCAAATAATCCTCTCAAAATATAATATTTTGATGTAATTTTAAAGAAAATATCGTACTACGAAATGGGATCCTGACTCTCCAGAATTATCATTGAAGAGAGTCTTGAACTATACGATGGAAGTTTTGAGAGAAGAAACATTTTCGCACTGGCCACTCCTTGGTGTCGAGTTTGAATCTTTGTTGGAGTGAATTATCTACATAATTTTTCTTTCAGTTCTTTGTTACTTTCTCTATTAGTAAGTAGAGGAAGTATTGTATTCCACCAAAAATTCGTCGTCGAGATTTCACCGGAAATATATGTTTTGAGGCCCCCTGAATCCAAAATAAAGCATTTTTAGAAAAAGGTCCGCGTGTTTGTGTGTCTGTCTGCCAGTCTATGGACAGCATAACTCAAAAACGAAAAGTCGGTTAAAAACCAAAGCTGGTATTTAAGTTTAATGTCTTTCAAGGATGCGACAAAAAGATTTTGAAGAAAATTCCTCCACCCTGAACTACCCTTTACAAGGAAAATTTTTGGAAAATTTTGTTTTCTTAAAAATTATTAAGGATTTTTATTAAAATACCATATGTTTAAGATATTTTTATAAAAATGATATGTATATTATGAATTTTCTGGCTACAGCCTATGTAGTCCTGTTTACCTTAGATGACTTTTGAATAACTCGCAAACCGTAAGAGATAGACCAAATCTTACTACACAAAAAATGCAGATCTCGCTTAAACATACAGTTTATATCCGAATAATTTTTTTGTAGAGTAAACCATTTCGGAGTTATTTCTTGTTATTTGTGTCAGTTTCGGAAACTTAAAACTTTCGTCAAATGCAACATCGTTGTTCATTTTTTAAATGTTAACCGTGCAAAGAGAACGGAATCTTAAAGCTTTAAAAGAATTGACTGTAGCCCAAAGCCTACTGTATTCTAATATTCCCCTTGCACCTACAAGGAAATAAGCAATAAGATAATTTGTACAAATGTTTATCTTAACTAACACGAAGAAGATATAGGAATAAGAGTTTGTAAGAATGGTTAGTACAAGAGTAGAGAAAGTCATGTGAGTGCAACACATCAGATTTTTTATTCCGGGAACACCAATGTCCAATAAAGCTCAAACTCAATGGACCCTGAGTTCACATAAGCATTACTTCAACTTTCGGCATTCGATATTATCCACTCGGATGTTGAATCCAAACACAAAAACAAAAGAAAGAAAGTAAACAAAACAAAAATGTGCGAGGAGCTGCGGGTTCTGCCAATAACTCATAAAATCAAAGCAGTTTTTAGTCACGAAAGTAATCTCATATTCAAATCTTACATTTAAGGTGAGGTCAGGCATGGAAAACTAATTTCATCTGAGCTCGAGGAAAATTTATTGCCATATTGCAAAATAAAGAACATAACCTTGAACATGTGCATCCAATAGGTTATTTCAACATCACATGCAGGAATATTATTGTTTTTAGACACTTGTTAAAAAGCTATTTTTTCCTGTTAAAGATTCAATGTTTAATTTACCTTCTTCAGTGTTTACTTTTCCTTCTTCAATTTCCTCATTTCCTTGAAGTTGAAATAAGTTGTTAAAGCAAACACAGTGACGGATACTGTTATAAATCTTAATATACCGAACGAGATTACTGTGGGGATTACTCGAGAGTTCCAGGGTTCGATTTTGTTGGACCCGTCACTCTGACCGTGAAGTTTTTCGCGGTTTTCCATGTCAGTAGCCGAATGTTTGGGTGTGTTATGTAACGCGCTAAATTTTCCTGCCATATATTACGTGACATTTCATTTTTTTTGTGGTCTCCCGATCCAAATGATAATATGATGTAGAAATACGAAAAGACGTATGCTATATAATGGCACTATAGCTGCAATGTTTATCTAGAGAAATTACTACAAGCAGAGGGAATTCCATACTGTGCCCCCGACCGCTATGTGGAAGGGATGAGCTGAGAGAGCCCTACGGGCGTGTCAGAACCCAGGAGAAGGGCAGTTTGAGATTCATCTCGACACCAGGGTGTGCCAAGCAGCCACCAGCGTCATGGGTTTCGACAGTGGTCACCACCAACCCCCCCCCCTCCCCCCGCCCCTCTACAGGTCAGGCGAGTACGTCACCTTACTTCGAGAACAGCAGTTACAGTTCGCAAAGACCCACACAGCAGCTCCAACTTGCTCATCGCCAGCACTTCGGACCCTGAAATAATCGGGTTGAAATGAAAGTGAAATGAAATGGAGGAAATTTGGAGGATGTAGTTGTGCTTCCCAGCATTCGCCTACGGGCAAGGCGAAAACCCCAACAAAACGCATGTGTCAGGAAAATTGGTCACTGGAATCGAACTCGCGCGTCTTGAATGCGGGCCTCAGGCTAGCGCCTGGGTAGAATAAATGGTAGTGGGCAGAGAAAATAATATGAACGTTAACACATTGGATTCTCTTTCAATTGACCTCGAGGGATGACTTTCATATCTGAAAAGAGCTAGCATATCGATCCAGTAATGCCAGAATACCAATGCTTGCGTTTCAGGCAGACTACTGTCCCTAGGTAGTGAATGACCTTACGTTAAACAGGTAGCCTACCCCGCACGGCGTATGCTACATTTTGTGGAAGCTGACTGATACAACAGTAATTCATGCTGCGACCTGTTTTATTAAGACATGTTTGTCTTTAAGGCTAGGGCTCCGCTAGCAGTAATTTACTGCTTTAATAAGCAGTACTGCACTGCCTATAATTTTCTTTATTTGTAGTAAAACAGTATACTGCAAGATGGTTATCATTTTGTCTTTCCCTACTACGTAAATACATTTTTGAGGCCCTGTGAATAAAAAAAAAAATCATTTTTAGAAAAAGGTCCGTGTGTGTGTCAGCCTGTGGGCAGCATAACTCAAAAACGAAAAGTCGGTTAAAAGCCAAACTTGGTATTTAAGTTTAATATTTTTTAAAGATGCGACACGAAGATTTTGAAGAAAATAGCTCCACCCTACACTACCCTTTACATGGAAGATTTTTCGAAAATTTTGATTTTCTTGAAAATGGCTCTAACGATTTTGATTAAAATGTCATATGTTTGAGATATTTTGATGACAAATGAAATGTATATCTTGAATTTTCTGGCTATAGCCCCTGTAGTCGTATTTACTCTGGACGACTTTTGCATAACTGGTAAACCGTTAGAGATAGACCAAATTATGCTATACAAAAAATGTAGATCTTGCTAAAATACACAATTTATGTCTCAATAAATTTTCTTGTAGGGTGAACCATTTCGGAGATATTCCTTGTTATTTGTGTGAGTTTTGGAAAACCTTAACTTTCGTCAAATGGAACATCGTTATTCATTTTTTATATGTTAGCCGTGCAAAGAGAACGGAATCTCAATGCCTTAAAATATTTGACTATCGCACAAAGCCTACTGTATTCTAATATTCCCCTTGCACCTACAGGGAAATAAGCAATAAGATAATTTGTACAAATGTTTATCTCAACTAACACGAAGAGGATATAGGAATAAGAGTTTGTAAGAATGGTTAGTACAAGAGTAGAGAAAGTCATGTGAGTGCAACACATCAGATTTTTTCTTAAGTGTTTCTGTAGGATTTGTAAGTTTCTCCCAAGCTTCAACTGTCGCATTTCTATTCTTGCAATTTTCGTTCTTAGATATATTTATATAGAAGCAGATATTTATCAAGGCGGTGGCGTTTTGGGGGAGGGAGGATTCAGAGACCTCGAGGAAATCTCGATATTGAGTTTTTGGATGGAATGTAATACTCCCTCTGCTTTAGAGAACAGCTGTCCTCGGAAAATGGAAACGCCCTCGGTGCATGTGGACTTGACCTTACTGCTCGGCACTATGAGGGAACGAGACGGTTGTTGTGAAGGCCATCAAACAGCTGATGTAGTGAGGGGCGGTGCTGCGCTCTGCCGTGCTTTGTCACTATCCAAGGAAACAAGACAAAGCGAAACAGGTGCCGAACGTTAACCGTGCGAGTGGAAGACTGATTTACCGCCACCCACTGTCCGTGCAGCTATGACGTAATTCCTCCACTGGCAGCAGTCATAAACCTCGCTAACGTTGCTTCTAACAGTGACGGCTACGTCAGTTAATTTTACTATCATTTCTTATGGACATAAAATCAAAAACGCCTCTTCCACGCCTTTTGACTTTCTGTACTACACATAGGAAGTATTGTATTCCACCCATAAATTCGGTGTCGAGATTTCACCGGAAATACGTTTTGAGGCCCCCTGAATTAAAAAAAAAAAACATTTATAGAAAAAGCTCCGTGTGTGTGTGTGTGTGTGTGTGTGTGTGTGTGTGTGTGTGTGTGTGTGTGTGTTTGTGTGTGTATATGTCGGTGTGTCTGTCAGTCTGTGGACATCATGACTCAAAACCGAAAACTCGGTTAAAAACTAAAGTTGGTATTTAAGTTTAATGTCTTTCAAGGATACGACACGAAGATTTTGAAGAAAATTGCTCCACCCTTAACTACTCTTTATATGGAAAATTTTTCGAAAATTTTGATTTTCTTGATAATGGCTCTAACGATTTTTATTAAAGTGACATATGTTTAACATATTTTTATGGCAAATGAAATGTATATTTTGAGTTTTTTTTGGCCTGGCTATAGGCCATATAGTTCTGTTTACTCTGGATGACATAAAAGAATCTTAGACATGTGCCATTTTAATTAAAATCGTTAGAGCCTTTTCCGGGAAAATCAAAATTTTCGAAAAATTGTCCATGTAAAAGGTAGTTTAGGGTGGAGGAATTTTCTTCAACATCTTTGGGTCGCATCCTTAAAAGATGTTAAACTTAAATACCAACTTTAGTTTTTAACAGAATTTTTATTTTTGAGTTATGCTGCCTAAAGGCAGACACACACACACGGACCTTTTTCAGGGGGCCTCAAAACATATATTTCCTGTGAAATCTCGACATCGAAATTTTGCGTGGAATACAATACTTCCTCTAATTACTATAGTAGAGAAAGTAAAAAGAAATGAATGAAATACGAATGAACCAATCATAATAATGACTCCAGGTATTTGTTTAGGGGGGCGCCGTGGCTGAATGGTTAGACCGCTCCCTCTCACCAATGCGGCGGGTTCAACCCCAGGGGAACGCTTGTGAGATTTGTGCTGAAAGTACCAGCAACTCCCCGGTTTTTTCCGGGCTCTCCGGTTTCCCCTGCCAACTGCTCATCACCTTTCCTCTCACCAATTTCACCTTCATTTCTCACATCTAGCTCACTCACCAGGCTACGGGGGTACCTGCGTTCCTGGTTCTCTGCTCACAACTTCGTTTCGAGGTGCGGAAACCACAATTACCGGCCGGAAAGTAATCGGGAAGCTAACCACATCCCATTCTCCGCCGCTTCACCCCACTCATGGGTCTTAAAGGAACTGAACAGATGAATTCTGCTCTAATGGCCTAACAACTTGAGAGGGGTTGCAGTTGGATGGGTCAATGACCTGTCAGCGGGGTGAATGGCATTGGTCTTCGTTGCTGTGCTCAGTCATACTGAACTTAAAACAAAGACGAGTTCCTTTTACAAAGAAGCGGTATATAGTTGTAACTTTTCTGAAGTATACTGACCTTCGCGCACGCCATACACGTTTTATTTCGTCTAGACCCCAGCCGCCTTTTACTGGCAACGTCGTAAATTCGGTGCTATAATATCTGACTTTCAAACCTGATCAATGATGTTCGGTGTTTCAACTAGCTGGAGTATGGAGAACAGATTGTAACAGTTTTAGATTAACAAGTAGTTAGGATATGCCACAAGCCTGGGAAAAAAAAAAAAAAAAAGGAAACGGAAAGCAACTTCTATCACTAAATTAGTGAGAAATCTGTTGTGTATGAAGTAAAAGAACATGTCTGATCCCACTAAACATTATTTGGAGCGAAAGGAGTGAAAATAACTTCACAGAATATTCCAGAAATTTAAGATATGCATGTTATTTGTCATGTCAATATCTTAGATATATGGCGCACGCGCCTTAGTAACTGAGCAACGTTATTCAGGTTTTCAGGACATACGCCATCTTCAATGAAATACCTCAGATCCAATATAACCTCTTTGTCAGACAAGATTTTATAATGCACAGAATAGAAATACAACACTTCCCAGCAGAAAACTATAATTCTATACAGACATTTAATCAACAACTATGCACTCAGCAATAGTTTTTATTTACTTGTATCTGAGGTCATAAAATGAAAAAATTAAGAGGAAACCATGCGATGAAAGCAATAATGGCGGCCATTTTCCAACTGTTTATGGAACTGAGATTCGACCTTTAGTGATACTCGATTGAATAGCATTGTAGATCGATCATGCAACTCATTTCAGAGACAAATGACTACTTTAGCGCTAAAGTAATCTAAGCGCTTTCTTGGAACCCAGTATTAGTGTTGGAAAATTTAAAGAAATAAGGAATATCTCAGAAATGGTAACATACGTTATATATATACGACATAGACTGTGTGTTTTAAATATCTAGGTACATTTTTTGTGTAGTAAGATTTTGTCTATCTCTTGCGGTTTACCAGTTATGCAAAAGTCATTCAAAATGAAGTGGACTTCAGAAGCTATTCCAAGAAAATTCATGATTTGGTTTTCATTTGTCATAAACATATCTTCAACATACAACATTTTAATCAAAATTGTTTGGGCCGTTTTGAGAAAATCGAAATTTTCGAAAAATTTTCCAAGCAGGGATACTTTAGGACGGAGGCATTCGCTCGACTTTTTCTTTTCTTTTCTTTTCATTTGTTCGTTGATTTAGGTTATGGTGTTCACAGACAGACGCACAGGATATGTTTTTTAAATAAATGTTTTTCAAATTCAGGTAATCTCAAAACATGTATTTTGGGTGCAATATCAGCATAAAATTTTTGGGTAGAATACAATATTTCTTCTAGTTATTGTAAATAAGTGTGGAAAAGGTAAAAAAAGAGAAATTTCACCTCTCAGCAACTCCAGTTGTTAGGATATATATTGTTTGTGAAGTAGAATTAGTAAGCTTTAAGCCAGGGTTTGCTTGCTGATGTAGATGAAACGTTGGCCGAGTTACCATGAGAATTATTGAGGCTACTTAGATCACCTGCTTGATTATGCGGCTGGAGAAGAAAGCTCAGCAGCCTCTAACCCGGCACCTGTGTCAGCCGGTTTTATCCGGTTAGGGTCTCTTGTGTGCGTGTGGGTGGATAGACTGCGGCTGGCGGATTTCCTTCCACCGTGTGACCTGCCGATTTCACATAAACCCTTTTCATTTGTTCCCCTCTGCATTCAAGGTTCTCAAGAGCTGAAGCAAAGGCAGACAAACGAGGCCGACACTATTACAATATGAAGGGTGACAGGGGTTGGGCGTCCATGTTTTCCTTAGATAATAATCACAGGGGTTCACTTTATCAATAGATGAGCTTATACAACTCAACTCAGAGCTCACAGTGGTTCCCTGGCAGATGCTCCCTCCCAGGATTCCTTAAAGGAAGGGGCATACGTGTTTTAAAAGATAACTTACCAATGAATAAAATGAAATCAGCAATAGAACATCTCTTCTAAATTTTCAGGCATCATATTGTGACGAAACGGAAATTCGAATCCCACTTCTGACACCAGTATCACAAAAAACACAAAGTGCGTCCGGTTACTTTTCTAGCATTTTATTGTCTACTAAAATGTTATCACAAATACACAGTTTTCTTCTTGTCGTTAACAGTCTACAGTCTTTCGTCACTTTCTCTCATACTACAACGTAACAATCACTCGACGCTCGTTAAATCTTCACGACACCCGACGTATCTGTCATGACGACAAACACACGCACAGCTGGCACTCACTGATGGGCTAATTGTAACTCGGTAACTGTTCTGCTGTTTCCTCGCTTCCTTACATACAGTGCGTGACATCATACGGATTTTTCTCGATCTCCTTCAAACACGCAGGCGGTGATGTAACCAGATCTTTCGCAAAGGCTCCGGATAAAAACCCTCTTTTGTGTAGCCGCTTCGAATGTTGTAAGTCACGTGTTCGCTCGTGTGAGTGGGGTGAGGAAGCTTGTGCCTTTATTTGCTCGCCAGCCTGGTATGTGGTGCGAAGTAAATTAGCCCCGTTCGTCCTTTGTTGTGCACCTAGTCCGTCATCACAATATAATCATCAACGAATCATCATTTGGATGTAAAAATTAGCTTAAATTTTGAAAAAAAAAGTTATGAAATTATTTATTAAATAAAGACCGAGCAGGATGACTCAGGAGGTAACTCTGTGGTCCACATTCAGGAGTCGTGGGCTCGATTTCCGTGACCGACCTTTCTGATCAATGGGTTTTTTTAAGGTTTCCCCGGGCGAATACTGGAAAGATTCATTCTCTCCCTGAACTTCCTCTCCTTCCATTGCACCTCACTTCTCATTTCACTTCACCCTTCATCCACTTGCTTCTCTCGAGGTTGACCCGCGTTGACAGGTGTTTCGGGTGCTGCATGGCAGGGAACATGCAGTTTTCCGTTCCCGAGCCTCCTAGGGGGATGTGCAAGCCTCCAAGCGCCACTACTAGACGCCACGGGGGAACTGTTAGGGACTCTAGCCTCTGCAATGTCTGGGCGCATGGACTGGCCACCTTCTGTCTCCTCTCATCTCACCTCTCCCTCCCGGGGCACCCCCTTGTGATATTTTGCATGAAGTTATCACTAAGTTCTGTGGGGTACGATGGTTAGACGATTCCTGCTGTTGAACTTAAGACGAGTGAGTGACAATATGTTTAAAGGTAGCTGCTTGTTTGAGAGTAGCAGGTCAACATTTCCAGCATCTACAATAAGATATGGATTTTAGAGCGCTTCTGACGGCAAAGTTTTCCCGGCGACTCTAGGTTCTCTCGCGCAGTGGAGGAACCAGCGGAATCGGTTACCATATATATTAAACATCCTATAAGATGGGACGCTGAGAACCATAGTGTCTATAAATAAAAACCTAATCAATCCATACGGTAATGTTTATTTTATTACTGTATTCTATAGTGTTTTTCTTTATTAAACATTATTCACACATTTGGCACACAACAATTTCCTCCTTTCGCTCCTTAAAACAGGACTAATTGACTATCGGAAAAAAATTCATTAATTGAAGCGGCTCCGCTCTCTTTAGTTCATTTAAGCGGGGTTCTATTGTACTGTGGTTTGAGGTTTTTGTATACGTCGTATTTCCGTAAATAAAATATTGTCGCGTTGGCATATAACAGCTATGCAACGCTCAACGCCGTGCGACGGGGAACGCTGGAAGCATTCATTTGTTGTATAATTCCATGGCTG
Source organism: Tenodera sinensis (assembly GCA_030765045.1). Classification (NCBI taxonomy): domain Eukaryota; kingdom Metazoa; phylum Arthropoda; class Insecta; order Mantodea; family Mantidae; genus Tenodera; species Tenodera sinensis. Next base: position 118,701,992 of record CM060969.1, on the reverse strand, counting down.
TTGTTACGTTGTTAAGCAGTTTTCGTATTAAGTTTTGGGAAGCATTAGTTTTGTGTGTATAGAAACTATTAAGAATTCCATTACTTGTTATTTAAGGCCAGTTTTACGCATATAGAGGAAAGGAAATAAAGAAAGAGAGATAAAAGGTGACTGACTGTGTTATTTTGTTACAATATATGAATATATTCAAACAACAAATATAACATGAACAACTTGCTTACGTGTGTATAGATGCATTATATAATTCAGCTCAAATGATGTACTTCCGCAAATGAAAGGGCTATATTCCTATGTGGGTTACAATAGCATGCAGATGACACGAGAATGAGCCCTCATTTGCGCTCGTAAAACAATCTACAATCGGTCAAATTAGCTACAGTAGGGTTGTTAATTGCATAACAAGGTAGAGACTAATTAACAAGGCCACTTCTTCCTCTTTATGGCAGGTATGTTTATGGACCTTCTCCACGTTGGGACACAACAAGCTGTTGTTCATTTGTTTCAGATGACGCACAAAGCATCAATTCGAATTGCGTCAGACGCTCAATGTGCTGGTGGAAATTTTTCGCCGAGAAACATTATATATTTTCTTGCTTTATTAACAAGGTGAGCCACCACGCTACTGCTAGTTTTATATGTGCTATAAACACCGGAAACTGTCACAAGTGATATCAATGACGTCTTACCTAACCTATAAATTCTCGCGCGGAGCGAGAGAATTAATCTAGGAAGCTCAGACCGTCGAATGTAGTTTTTCTGGACTATTTCGTAAATAAACTATGAATTCAAATACTATATCACGAAGATTTGACCAGAAAATACTAAAGTCTATAAAAAATAACTTAAAATAGGTATACTCATTTCGATTAGTGTATTTCGACTTAGTCAACACTGCCAACTGAGGAAAACAAACCCAAGAATGTTTTCGATCTTCTTTTGTTACTATATTTGTTACTGTAACTGTATCGTATATGATAGTTTAACGCCTCTGTTTATGAAATTAGTCGGCGAATATCCTTCACATCGAGCATTCCCCTGACTTTGGTCCCTTGTGGCCGGCCAATATACCCGTACCACCATTCCGCAGGTGCAATAGCAGTACTACCTCGCTTTCACCCTAAGTTATGTACTTATTTTCTTCTCCTTGCCTTTCTACCTTTATATCCTTGATTCCGGTGGAGATTTTTAGTGGGTAGTGCCTTCGGGCGAAGCTCACACTCCCCACTGTGCCCTTCCAACACAGTGGAAGTTCATAAATGGATTTTTCCTCCTCTAGAAAAAAAATATTTTATTATTTTGAGATATGCGTATGCTAGCATTAATTTCTTGACTTTTTTGTGAGTAGGCAATGAAGTTTCCTTCATTCGGAGTGAATGTTTAATTTTTAACAAAGGATAAACCATAAGAGATACAAAAACTTACTATACAAAAAATTAAAGTTCACTGAAATGTAAAATTGATCTCAAATATAATTTTCAAAATATTTATTGTTGGCTTTAAGTTTTGCCAGGTTAAATTTGTGCAACATCCACAAGGTATCTTACGTGCTTCTTTACCATTTATCCCATGGTCCCGTTAGTCACAAACACTTGACGAACAGTGGGTTTTGTTTTCAAGCAAGAAATCCACATTGCTTAATTAGAGAATATTTCTAGTCAAATTATATTGTGGGTAACGTAAGGTGAAATTGACTATTGCAATACATTAAGGATTGTGTCACGTTCTAGATAAATGTGAAGAAAATCGTACACAAATATACTTGAACGGTGCCAAGCTTTATTTTTCTGAATTTGAGATTTCTTGCAGTAAAACCTACAAGGCCGAAACACATGGCTTGTTAAAGCGGTTATCTACTTTCAAGGACTACACCTTAAACACATTCTGAGTCTTAGTATCTCAGTCACGTGACTGGTGAAATTATTGATAAGGTAATCTTTCATTCAGTACATGCAAGTTCTAAAAGACATGCCCCACCGCCAGCTATAAGTACTTCCCTCGCTATCTTTTGTTTGTTTTCTCTTCATATTTATAATTGGAACTCGTTACAGACTTCTGGTGTATGTAAGTTCATTATCCTTAAAGAAGTTTACCTCATTGCAGTATTTACAACTCTAAGCTGTAAACATTGATTCTCGTCGCCATTAGCTGTAGATGTTCTTCATTTCAACTTAAGTTTAACAAGGTCCTCGAAGTTTGCCTTAGGAGAAGTTTCTCTACCAGTAAGTAGAGGAAGTATTGTATTCCACCCAAAAATTCGATATCGAAATTTCATCAGAAGTACATATTTTGAATCTAAAACCATGTCCCCTGAATTTAGAAAAGAGTGCCTTTTAGAAGCAACTCCGCGCGCTCGTGTGTGTGTCTGTGAACAGACTTTCTCTACTCTTGTACTAACCATTCTTACAAACTCTTATTCCTATATCTTCTTTCTTGTTAGCTGAGACAAACATTTGTGCAAATTATCTTATTGTTTATTTCCTTGTAGGTACAAGGGGAATGTTAGAATACAGTAGGCTTTGTGCGATAGTCAAATCTTTTAAAGCTTTGAGATTCTGTTCTCTTTGCACGCTTAACATATAAAAACATGAACAACGATGTTCCATTTCACGAAAGCTTGAAGTTTTCCGAAACTCACACACATAACAAGGAATATCTCCGAAATGGTCACCCTACAAGAATATTTATTTGGACATAAATTGTGTATTTTAGCAAGATCTACATTTTTTGTACAGTATGATGTGGTCTATCTCTAACGGTTTACCAGTTATGCAAAAGCCGTCCAGAGTAAATACGACTACAGGGGCTATAGCCAGAAAATTCAAGATATACATTTCATTTGTCATAAAAATATCTCAAACATATGGCATTTTAACAAAAATCGTTAGAGCCATTTTCAAGAAAATCAAAATTTTCCATGTAAAGGGTAGTTTAGGGTGGGGCTATTTTCTTCAAAATCTTCGTGTCGCATCCTTGAAAGACATTAAACTTAAATATCAGCTTTGCTTTTTAACGGGCTTTTCGTTTTTGAGTTATGCTGTCCACAGACTGACAGACTGACACACACACGGACCTTTTTCTAAAAATGCCTTTTTTGGATTCAGGGGCTTCAAAACATTTGTTTCCGGTGAAATCTCGACATGGAGTTTTTGGGTGGAATACAATACTTGCCGTACTTTCCAGTAGAGAAAGTAATTATTCCAGTTGTCTTGTTGTTTTCCTCAATATATTTAACATTTTGCCGGCTTCCACTGCTTTCGTAGCAAGACGTTTTCTACACTAAGATATGTGAAGCAGATCTGAATCGCTATTAAATTGACACCCCCTCCAACGAAATAAAAAAGGATAAAAGGTACAGACACAGAGGGAACACCTCGCTCACTTCGACCTACACAGATCTGTTGTGGATACCACCCCTCAGGAGACAGGGATGAAATGAGGGAACCGAAGGTGTCACACAGGGTCGCAGCTAGACAGGTCACAGAGACGCGCGGAAGTCCCTAAGATCTCCCCGCCAAGCAGCCATCACAACGGGTTCCGGTGTCACACTGAGCGCGCCTCCCCCCCCCCCCCCCGATGAAGGTAAAGGCCGACCAAACGCCACCTAGCGTCGAGAACAGCAGTTATGCGCAATCATCCACGCCATCTGCCCGGCACTGCCAACACTACACGTCTGAAAGATGATAAGAAAATGAAATGAAGGGAAATTATGGAAAAGGAAACCGTGGTATGAAATACATACCGCTACATTCGCCTAATCGAACCCACGACCTCCCGAATACGGGCCAAAGACGTTACCGGCTGAGTCACCTCGCTCGGTAACCCACTTTGTAAGAAACAGTATCTTTATACAAACACCCGACGTAAAAAGTGCAAATTTCTGTCTCCGAACGCAAAGCATGTTTTGGAATAATAACTCTCGACACCTGCGTATATATTGTCACCGCGCCCGCCGCATCTGATTGCCGCACTGGGGAGGGGGGACCCAGCCAGTCGCCTACCTGGCCTAACGACCAGCCTTGAGGAGGGAGCAGTGTCGCCCATCGCATTATTGTCGGCACTACCGCAAAAGAGAGAAAGGGATAGAGACTTCTGGAATTCTCTGCTTTGTATTTCACCGCAATAATAGCTGAACTTTCCTGAAGATTCCAGAATAGTGCCTGGGAGATATAAATAGCGGTAAAGTGTGAGAAGGAGAGTTGTTGTGTTACGAATTCGGAGCCGTGCTGTTGGCGAATAGGTAAAGACTTTCTTGCTGTTGCAACGAGTGTAAAAAGTTACTGTTTACGGAAATAAAAGTGTTTCTTCATCTCGATGCGTCTGTCTTCTTTACTTTACACCCACCAAAGTCACAATATGTTAGCGTATTGTGGTTATCGCTCATTTGTAAGCGTTCAATATTGTTCATTTCATTTTATTACTTTGGCCCTCTCACAAATATAATTCTGTATACGCGCCTACCCACGATGGGTCAAGGCTAAGGCTAAAGCCGCTGTTTGGAGACGGCTATTTGTCTCAAATCCACGTTCTGATTGTGAACACATACAAATGCTTACTCGGACTGGTTAAATGAACATGACGGACGAGGAAAGGTAAATATTGCATAATAATTACATTACCTACACATTATGTAAGTTGAAACCAAGGCCATGAAGTTAAGGAGTGGTTGGTAATAAATTAAAAATCAAGTCAGTCAAGTTTCCAAGAATCCTGGGCTAGCTCGAGTTGTAACCTTGTGTTGTTGCTACCGAAGCAACCACATCCTGACTGCGACAACGGGAACACCCGTGACGTCATCTCTTATCGCTAAGCCGCCATACCTTCTGGCGCAGCAACCGCACATGCTTCACATTTGGCTTTGATCACTATACGACATAATGGGGATTTTAACGCTGGTTCTTAATAACCAGTGTTATAATGTAAGCGTTCACAGTTAACAACTTTCCCAGGAAAGAAGATCTGGTCAACTTGTAAGCTTATGGTTCTTGTTCCCGAGCACGGCATATTATATAGCGTTTCACTCTTAGAAGACAGTATGGAGTTAAATGGGACATCTCTGTCTCTATCTAGCGCATACAAGTTGCCATTAGCCGCGTCCTTTTCTACCCTCGCTCTGTTGCCACATTCCTAATAGCATGGTATAAATATTCATTTGTTATAAATTTCAGGTTTGAACACATTATCCTATGCAGAATTTTTTTCTCTATCAGGTTATATCCTTTTCAGAGTCATTATACATTTCTATAGGTCCAAATTTCTTCAGAAAACGTTTTTTTCAATAGAAGTCCGATATTTGCTGTTTCTACACTCATCACGCACTAACTAACAAACTAACTGCTAGAATGCATCTATATTTTTTTCTTAGGTAGAGTAAACTATAGTGCTACTACCTGCCTACTTTGAATTCTCTATGTTTACCCAATTAAGGGTTATAATTTTTTAAATTAAATGTTTTCGGAAAATTTTATATCTGTGCACTGCAAAAGTTACGCAGTGTGAAACTTTTTTGTTACTGAGTTTACATCAGGGAACCAGCGAGAACAAATGTTGAGGAAGGTTGGAGAAAGTTTTTAAAATAAACCAAAAGGCAGTAACCTCTTTCTTTTATCCAGTAAGGCAAACAAAAGGTATTCATCTATTCAGCGTCAGGCCTGACACAGAAGATAGTATAAGGAGCAGCACTAACATTAGTTCGAAAGAAGCCGTGTGTGTAACTGTGAGCTGTTATTGCGTTGTTTGTTTAATATTTTTGTAAATATTTGTAGTTATGGAGGGGAAAGCTAGGAAGAGACGATATGTTGGTAAATTAAGAAGTAAGGAACGCCAAATAATTATGAATGTGTTAGATTATTTTTGAAGCAAAATGCGTGTAAGGCGGTAAAAGAAACAGCTAAGGCTGTTGAGTGTTCAGAAGCAGTAGTGTGTATGATTAAAAAGGAAGTAATGAAAGGACTTCTAAGAACGCCATCGAAAAAGAAAGCAAAAAGGGCGGGACTACACAAAACGCTAGGTTAACGCAATATGATTGAATAGTGCAAGGTGGAGTGCGGCGAATTGTTCATTCTTTACAGTTTGCAAATATTCCACCCACGCTGAATATAATTTTGTCACAGTTCAACAGTGATGAGACCCTTCCAAATTTCTCAAGGGCCACTCTGATTTGGGTTTCGAATATGAAAGAAAGGGTAACAAGTGCATATTAATAGAAAGAGACGATATCGATATCATCAGATGGCGACATAAATATCTAAAAGACGTAAAAGGTTTAGGGACCAGGGGAAATCAGTTGTTTATATAGACGAGTCATTTGTAAATTTAGGTCATACAGTAACAAAGGCGTGGAGGGATACCAAAGTTAAAAGTGCCCGTCTCAGGCCACCTCGAGTCGCTCGCGGAGAAAGATTCGCAACTAGTACATGTTGCAACACTGCGCTCCATTTAACGTGAACTGTCTTCTAAGGGTGAGACGCGCTTTAGATCCATATTGTGCACATTAGGCACTTCGCTGTATAAATTATTCTAGGTATGACTTGAAACAGCTGTTAGTCGCAAGCTAAGAAAATGAAACTGGAAGAAATTTTAGTAAATGTGCGTGCTGAACACAATCCTAAACACCGTTAATGCTTCTAGGGAACTTGTTATCTGTAATTTCTTTATTTGTAACTCCAAAGTGGCTACTGCGTCAAACGTAATACCAAAAACTAGAAAGAACAACAAAACCTAGTAGAAATTAGCAAAGAACAACAAACAATTTTAATTTACACTATTAATAAAGGAACTAAGCATGATACGACTATAGAAATCAGGAATAGTGATGAAATTATATTTAGAAAAATCTGAGTGTGTACTCACATGAATTTCTCTACTCACTCTTTTACGAACTATTCTTAAAACATTTATTCTTTTATCTACTTCATATTAATCAAGACAAACGTTTGTAGAAATGGGTTTATTACGTATTTCCACATAGGTACAATGGGAATAAGAAAATTCAGCAATCTTTATCACTAGTCAAGCATTTTAATAGCACTTCTGCGGATTTGTACTCTGGGATGTAAGAAGAGAATTGATCCGTACCAAGTGTCTTGAGTATTACATAAATAAATAAGTAAATAAATAAGTACATAAATAAATAACTATTTTAATAGCTGGTGACTTTGAAATTCCGTATTACGTATTTGAGAAAAGCATAAGTACACGTCCCACCCTGCAGTCCTGCACCTCACTCATGACGCCTGTAGTGGCTAGAGGTGGGGGATGCAGCGGTCGGGCGGTAACTTGGCCCGTCAGGTCTGTTGCGCTAGGTGGTTTTTATGTAATACATCTCATCCATTGACGCTACGCCCCTGCCCTAAACCTACCTGAAATATGAAAGAGGAAACGAAATGTTAAAAAATGAAAGAAAGAAAATTTGTAGTGAAAAGGAAACCGCCCTATCACTCACCTTACCAAACAGGGGAAAACCATGCAAAATCAATGGTCAGAGTGGCCGACCCCAGGAATCGAACCCAGGATATGCCGAATGCCAGCCTCACTCATTACCGTGGAGGTTTAATTATGTACCAGAATCACTGTCAGTGCCTTTATCTGAAGCCTTATGTCTCGGGAATTATTTCTTTGTTGTCAGCTTATGTAAATGACGGGCAACTGCACGTGACTGTGGAAATGGTCTCGTGACTCAAGCCGGCAATATTTGTCCTCGTGAACTCGTTACTCGTCCAGTGATTTATTTTTGGCATGCGCTAATCTTCCCCTCTACTCTCCCAACAACTGACACGAGCTTATATTTATAGGATTTCTGATGGCCCGCCTCTCTTGCAACAGTGTAAACTTTCATCTACTGGTCCTTTGCACATTCTCTTCCGGAGTACTAGTGCCTCACCGCGCAATCTTTTGTCCAATAAATGACGATCTGAAAGTGCTATAGAGCTGCCCTGTCCAACACGACGCCATTGATGTGTAGTTCTGGCGCCCTTCATAAACAAATTTTTACTCCGACGATTCCTGATATTAATTCAAATTTCAAGACAAAAACTATTTACCACAGGTATTTTACCTCTATAGACATGCATGTGAGAAAATCGAGTGTCGAACATTCTTCTATATGAACTTGCTCGTTTAATTTTCCCGCTTCCTCTTTAGCAAATGCCAGCGCATTCAGTCAACGAGTTGTAGAGATGCGACTCGCGAAGGAACATTTAGGGTGAGGGGTCGCGGGGTGCGAGGAAAAGCTTGTATTAAGGAATACGGCAATTTAAAGCAGCATAATCGACAAAGCTAAGACATGCGATTGTTACGCGCATGCGCATTCAAGTCCTCTTTTCCTTGCTACGAGCATTTCCCTCCCTCGTGTAGCGGAAGTTGAAATAAATCTGCTAGGCAGCTACCAACTTGAGGTTTGTATATATAATGTAGCCATTTTCTATATTAAAATGCATGTGGGAATTTTGGTGGACGAAGCGGTGCTGGGGCGGGTTTCCTCCGGGTTCTCCGGTTTCCCCCGCCATCTCATTCCACCGGCGCTCCATCTTCATTCCACGTATCATCAGTGTCACCGCCTGCGGTGCCGTAGTAGGGAAATTTAAACCATCATAAATGCATATAATTACTCTTCATGTCGTGATTTACTAAGGCCAATATTTTAGTTTGGAATATCTATTTTGTTAAAGTGTTTATTATTGTTTGTTATGTTTGTGTTTCTGGCAGCAAACTGCATGCAGTTGTGCCTACTCATAGCGGGAAATTTGAGTCTATGAAAGTGTGGGAATGAATAACATGGCGAAATTGAAGGAGATAAATCTTTAGGGTTTATTTTTAGAAAAGAAGTTGTTTTCCGTACTTATTGTTTGTGAGTGAGAGAAACAGCTTCTTGACAAATAATGGTTGTTGTGATATTGGTCATTTAAAACAAAAGGTAGCAAAACATGTGAGCTCAATTGGCCACACGAACTGCGAATTAGAATTGTGTGGTGTGCGTCAGAGAAAGGAAGAGAGTAAAGCTGGGGATGGTGTAATATACTGCACACCACCTGCAACAAGTCACGAGCCGCCGCTGCCAATGAAGTAAAGCTGAATTCAAGAGTTCCCTAACCAGTGCTTTCCCTTTGGCACTCAAAAGAAGGGTACTTGCCTTAATGGTACTTTTATCATTTCAAGCAGTTGTGTTTTTCTTTCTGACCTAGACAAGACATAGATTCGCCAATACCCACTCCTTCCTAATTTTCGCTTTCCTCAGACCTGAACTAGTCGGGAATTGGGGACAAAGTCACTTTACGAGCAGCTTCGAGAAACGTGTATATTCCAGAAAATTCGCCGCTAATACCCCTCGGCTATATAAGCGGGGCGGATATCAAATAATTGTTGTCGTGGCTCCTGCCTCCTTAGACATGAGTTAAATATTCCTGAACACATAAAAAAGTTGGAGAGCACTGCTATAGAGGAAACAATTTAAGAATTAAAAGTGGACGACTTTACGCTAAACTGAAGTACTGCCAACCTTAAAATGTGAATGACTAGTTTCAAGTCAATCAATAAACCAAGTTTTGCTTTGAGACAACATAAATTTATTAAATCACTTTTTAAAAGGTTTAGCGTCCATTAACTTGCTAAATCATATTGGATGATGCTCAAATGAATCCGGAGTACATACAAATTGTCTCCTCACAACGCTGTCAAATGCTAGGATCATATCAGCATCGCCGAAGTGCCTGAATTTCATCCCACAGGAGTTAGTCCACTGCCATGGGACTGTAGTTTTTAAGCACACTTAAAAACCATCGGTATGGGCCGGACTTGAATCGCGAGGTCAAGATTAGGCATCAGAGGCCAGCTGAGTCACCCAGACCTACTGGACTTCATAGCGCATAGTGACCTGGAAAATACCTTATCCAAGTAACATCCTAACCAAGATTCAAACTCACAACCTCTTGAATATTAGGTACACATGCTATCGCAACATCACAGAGTCGAGCTAAATCACTTCTCGGCGCTAAATGTTGCATAGAATTACATTCAATGGTGTAAAAACAATTACCGAGCGAGGTGGCGCCGCGGCAACGTGTGCATTCGGGAGGTTCTGGGTTCGATCCCCGTCGACCGACCACCTGACTTGGGTTTTCCGTGGGTTCTCCTTGTCACTAGGCGAATGCTGGGGTGGATTCTCTTTTCCATGGATTCTTTTCCTTTCTCATTTCCCTCCCTTGTCATCATTTTTCAGGTTTGGTTGTAAGCGCGGCATATTCCGGCGAATGCGTATAGATGGCACAGATACTTGCGTTCTGAAAACCCTCCTTCCCTGGCGCCTCCTGGAAGTTGCTGCCCAGGCCGCAAGAGTCGCCTCGTCGCCCTTTCCCAAGGTAGAGGCAACACAGCGGTCGTACGCCAGGTGTCAATATGTGTAACTGTTAGGACTTCTGAGCGCCTCTGTTGTTGCTGGCTCCGTCCTCTGACAAGCCTACTGTCTCACTTCGCATCATCTCTTCTCCCTGGGGGATGGTAGCCCTCAATAGATACATGTCGGGTTCGTTCTTTGGTTCATTCGTTCTTGTGGCCGACATTTCTGACCCTGGGTTTTCAGGGGTCGCTAGGCAAATACTGGGAAGCATAATTACATCTCATTACCCCATTCCTCATTTCACTTCACCCTCTGCGTTGGTCCTTCAGAGTTGACACATATGGGCAGGTGTTTCGATGTCATGTGACAGGGCTCTCTCTGGGGAGAAGGAAGGAGCGTCACACACTAAACGCCAAGACAGTGAGTATTTACCTTGACTCAAAGCAAATTCTACTGACACACTCCACGCCGTCTACTCGCTTGATGCTCCGACCTCGAAACATAACAAGGAAAAGGGTACAGGAAAATTCAGGCGTTATAGAAAACATCGCAACATTCGCCTAGCGACTGGAGTTGGTGAAAAACCGCGTAAGAGCCCAAGATAAGAGTGACGGGAATCGAATTCGGGATCTCCGGAATGCGGGTATCACAAGTTACTGTGGACCCCTTGCGCTCGATATACATATAGAACAAATTATACCTATTTATCTCTAAATTAACTCGTCCTAAATTGAGAATAAAACTCTAGGCTGAAACTGCGTCCTCTGTTGAGTGTCCTTGTTTAATCTTCAGGACTGCAGCCTTGTGAGATGTCGATTAATTCTCGTTAAGCTCTGTCAAACATCCTGACCTCTAAGGCAAATAATATATCCAGGCTAAGGTCTTGAAACAAACTTGGATATCGTAAGGATTCAGCTGCTCTTTCTGACCGCAGGGACATGTTTAGCCTTGGTACCAGCTGATGTGAACGGTCAAAGGCGGAAGTCGCCTGCAGCAGCGAATTTGCATATTCTGATGAGGCAGTTACGTACCTCCTGGAATCACTACGTGATATGATTAATCGTTGAGACATCTGGTTTCAAAAGTAAAAGTCATTGCACACCAACGTCATTTGCAGCCAAAACAAAGTGATATTTCTGCAGCAAAAAGAATTTGTTGTTCCAACCACGTCTTGAATTCCAATACTCAAAGAGTGTTAAACGAAGCCTCTGAAGTTTTCTTTGTTTTACTGCAATTCCTGATGCACTTTATCTGTAGGACACTGGAACTTCTTGCAGAATCATTCAAGTGCATCTATCACATGGTCAGTTGTTCGATCCAGGGGCGTTCACAAGAGGTTGAGAGTAGCTGAGCGACCTCAAGAACCTCCAGATATCTAAAACCATAATATCCAGCGGTACCAACACTTTGTCTTATGGGCTAATGACGTCACCTTGTCGCTCTCGTGGCTAATGAGTAACACATAGGCTACAGCGAGAACTGAAATCAGCTGATTCTCTTAGTCCAATTGTGCCCAATGAAGTAAAGTTGTAAGGACGTATAATCTCCACCGTTAGATCCGCACTTGATGTAAACACAAGCCATCAACAACGAACTCGCTATACGGCGAAACCAAAGCACACCATAAAATATAGCACCTTAAATATCGGCGATTATCTGTGAGTTTTCAAGATGTACGATAACCCTGGTAGACTATTTAAATATAATGCGATATATCTAAAATTCCTGAGTAAATATCGTTCTGTTGCAACATAAATACGAGGTATGAGCCCACGTGCTGTTTGTTTTGTGTTAGTCGCAGGTGATAACATCAGGTTATCGCGGAGGGATACAAGGTGCGGATCTAAGGCTGGATGGGGTATAATACATACATCCATATTCTCAACAACAAAAAATGCTCGTTGAATTTGTACAAAAAATAAAGCTATGCCAGAATGCTAAACAGTGTTAGCCAAATTTCAGCCTATCATTACTACGTAACTCTATCTTGTTAGCCTTAGATTTGTTTTTGAGTTCCATGAATGCGTCATAGCTCGGTGAAGAGTAGGTGAAGGTGCATAAGGTTAGTCACCACAGTATCCAAGCACCGCCTTCTCGTTCGCTTGTTTTCGGTACCTAACTCTTTTGTACTTAAAGCTTTAGTACACCACAGTGTAAAATATTGGGGGATGACAGGAAACTTAGTCGGTTCGTTTGGAAAATTACAATCTTACGTTGGTTGGAACGTTGATTAAACGGCTGGTTCACCTTTGCTATGCGTATGTGTTTATTCAAGGTTATAATAACGAAGGCGGACGCCTCACACACATAAACCTATATCCATTGCAATGAGAGAAGAGGAAGGAGTGGCCAGTGACACAGTAGTCGGCTTTGCCTTTACGAAGAAATCCGTCTTGGAAGATAACTTAAGGATCAGAGCGTCGCAGGTTCCTCTTAGCCGTTGTATTGGCTCTCGCTACACCAAAATTCGGGGTTTAAATATAAAATACTAACTGACAAAGTAGCTAAGTGAAGCCATTTTTTTGTGAAAATAAAAATTTTTGAAAATTTTTCCATGTAAAGGATAGTTTAAGGTGCAGGAATTTTCTTCAAAATCTTCGTATCGCATGCTTGAAAGATGTTAAACTTAAATACCAACTTTGGTTTTTAACCGACTTTTCATTTTTACTTTCTCTACTGGTAAGTAGGGGAAGTATTGTATTCCACCCAAAAATTCGATGTCGGGTACATGTTTTGAAGCCCCCTGAATAAAAAAAAGCATTTTTACAAAAAGGTCCGCGTGTGTGTCTGTGTCAGTCTGTCAGTCTGTGGACAGCATGGCTCAAAAACTAAAAGTCAGATAAAAACCAAAGTTGGTGTTTAAGTTTATTGTCATTCAAGGATGCGGCACGAAGATTTTGAAGAAAATAGCCCCACCCTATACGACCCTTTACATGGAAAATTTTTCGAAAATTTTGATTTTCTTGAAAATAGCTGTAACGATTTTGATTAAAATGTCATATGTTTGATATATTTTGATGACAAATGAAATGTATATCTTGAATTTTCTGGCTATAGCCCTTGTAGTCGTATTTACTCTGGACGACTTTTGCATAACTGGTAAACCGTTAGAGATAGACGAAATCGTACTATACAAAAAATGTAGATCGTGTTAAAATACACAATTTATGTCTCAATAAATTTTCTTGTAGGGTGAACCATTTCGGAGATATTCGTTGTTATGTGTGTGAGTTTCGGAAAACTTCGAACTTTCGTGAAATGGATCATCGTTGTTTATTTTTTTATATGTTAAGTGTGCAAAGAGAACGGAATCTCAAACATTTGACTATCGCACAAAGCCTACTGTATTCTAACACTCCCCTTGTACCTACAAGGAAATAAGCAATAAGATAATTTGTACAAATGTTTATCTTAACTAACACGAAGAAGATATAGGAATAAGAGTTTGTAAGAATGGTTAGTACAAGAGTAGAGAAAGCCATGTGAGTGCAGCACATCAGATTTTTGAGTTATGCTTTTTAAAGACAGACAGACAGACACACACACACACACACACACACACACACACACACACACACACACACACACACACACAAACACACACACGGATCTTTTTTTAAATGCTTCATTTTGGATACAGGGTGCCCCAAAAATATATTTCTGGTGAAATCTCGACATCGAATTTTTGGGTCGAAGAAAGAGCACTTTTAGAAAACGGTGCATGTATACTCGTCCTTATGTCGGCCTATAGTACATAGTAAGTTTATTATCAGCATGTTGCTGACGACAACACTACGGCGGGAATGGTCACGTTTCCACATACAATGTCAAGTGTGCAGAGTTAAGATAATTAACAAAGCCTACGTTTTGACACACGTGAGGATAACAGTATCCATACAATTAGAGGGCGACACTCAAGAATACACTGCTGTATGTTGAAACAGTTACGAAACAGAAGCCACTCTAATGCGCAGAAAACAGTTGACAAGCTGCTCCTATTTTCCGATTCAAGTGTTTCTCAGGACAAATAGTCTACGACAAATCATTAATATTGTAACCTGCGCTTGACAGTCGATTAAAGTCGAAGATAAACATATGAAGCGCAAACAAAAACACATCGATACGGGTTCAGATCCTGAGGTTTTTCCTCGATAAATAAGGTAATCTAACGACTAATACACATCCTGGGGAACGTGTTTACCTTATTTGACTTTTCTAGCATCTGCTTATACATAATATTATAGGTAGGCAGGCAGGCGTGGGCAACTGGTGCTCTCTGAGCGCAGTCCGCTCATAGCCTTGCACTAATTGTTTAGCAGACTACGTAGGCTTCGGTGGCCGGTATCCATAGTAACTAGGTCTTCCGGAGAAGGCGCGTCTTGGTTGCTGCTGTTGTTGCCAACGTTTCGTCCTACTATGTAGGGCTTCTTCAGGGCTACTCTTCTTGACAGCGCCGCAGGAACTGCGGTGAATTAAGTTGATTCACTGTTAATAGCTTCAGGTGTGTATAATAGCGAAGATATTCTTTAACGATAAAACAGTGGTGACATGTTGACAATCAAACTTTCAACTAATTTTATCTGTAGAACCATAGAGAGGAAAAAGGTAGTGGAAGTTATGTTCAGCTTAAGGTCAAGAAGTCACCGTTACTGCACACTCATTGTACACATCAGGTGTCTGTAAATACAGTTTATTGTACACGTATCCCTCATGTAGAAGTGTTTGAGCGTCTAGAAATTATAGAGCAAAGAATAAATGGTTGGAAAGAGGCCAAGGCTAAGTCGCTTGGCTCTGCCAAAGAGTTATTCATTCTTTGTCGCTTCCTTAGTTAATTTACTCTTCCGGAAACGCCTCTTAATTGTCTCGCAACAGGAAACCAAAGCATCGTCTTTATCACGTCAAGGACTCCTTTCCTCTCCGTTTTACGGTTTGTTTAGTAAACTGGCATTGCAATGGCCAGCATTGGTTCATCTGTTAGCGGAATCTTGAGTATGTGTATGCAGCTGTAAAGGACGAATGTTTTAGTTATGTAAGCTGGATGAAGTTGGTGAATGTGGTTCTATTATGACAGGCATGGGCAAAACCAGCTCCATTCCACTGAAACACGCTCTTGTCTCACTCCACCGACCATCCCTCCCCTAACTTGCTGCTCAGGTTCCGACACGCCAAATTCATTGGCTGTTTCATGAAGAGTGGTAAAGAGAATTTGTTGTTTAGTTACAAAACCAGGAAAGTTTGCTGTTTAATTCAATTTGCACTTTGATCAGAAGCACAAATTAAACTTTATCATAGCGGTGTTTATTTACAATTTCAAAGGTACTTTCTGAATACTCTTGTTTGTAAACATATAAAAATGACAATATGATTCCACTTTTTAGTGGTTTAGTTTCTTGTTAGTTTATTTAATATAAACTATTTTATTTCATGTTTCAAAGTTTGAACATAATATTAAGTTTAAAAACCAAATTTATTATGTTGATCAAATAGTTTTAAAATATTTTAAGGCTCAATAACAATGGAACTTTACTGGTTCATTTATTATGAAAGAGAAACAATTTAGTTTGGCAGAGTAAGGATATTACGTGCATAAAAAACCAAGGTTATAAACTTCAAGATGATGTAATTTTCCTAACCGCAGTGTGTGGCTATAATGATTATTGTATGCAAAATATGTTTAATATAAATAAAATCATTAATAACAGCGTAGAAATTACCTACTACCTCGCAAGTAAAAAAGAACCTACCGCTGCACGTGTTGTATCAAAACAACCTTTATCACTCGGTAAGAGAATGTGGGGTGGGTAAGGCAAATTAAATCACTGCCCAAGCCTGTATTAAGAGTAATAATGATTGTTAATTTTCTCAAAAAATATATCTAAATATTTTGATTAAAATACCGTATATTTAAGATACTTATATGGAAATTAAAATGTATATGAACAGCCTGTGAAATGCTCTTCATTCAAAACGTATTTTCTAGATAGACTAAAACGCATTATACAAAAACATTTAGATGTGTTTAAAGCGCATAATTTATTCCAAATACCTTGTTTTATGGCACCAGCAATTTCCGAGATATCTGTGATCATCGTTTTGAACTTTTTCAACACCTGCCATTTTCTTAAAGTCCTTTCACTACTCCGTTATTCGCAATGTCATGGAAATAATATTGGAATTTCAGGGCCACGATATATCGACTAGCCTTAAAGAATCTTAATATCGATTCGAGTTTCTCTGTACTACACAATATTTTACAAAATACGAAAACAAACCTAAAGCTGCGAGTTAAATGCCATTTATTTCATCTTGTTCACGTTATGTAACTCTTAACTCTTTCAGACACTGTTTTCGATCAAAAACATTTTTACTTTCTCTATATATAGTAAATTACAGAAGTTTGTATTCTACCCAAAAATTGGATGTCGAGATTTCACCGGAAATCTGTTTTGAGGTCCCCTGAATCCAAACAAAAAGCATTTTTTGAAAAAAGGTTTGTGTGTGTATGTGTGTATGTGTGTGTGTGTGTGTGTGTGTGTGTGTGTGTGTCAGTCTGTGGACAGCATAACTCAAAAACGAAAAGTTGGTTAAAAACCAAAGTTGGTATTTAAGTTTAATGTCTTTCAAGGATGTGATACGAAGATTTTGAAGAAAATTCCTCCACCCTAAACTACCCTTTAGATGGAAAATTTTTTGGAAAATTTAGATTTTCTAAAAAATGGCTCTAACGACTTTGATTAAAACGCCATATGATTAAGACTTTTATATGGTAAATAAAATGTATGTATATCTTGAATTTTTTGATATACCCCTTTTTAACCCTATTTACTCCTCGTGAGTTTTGCATAACTGGTAAACCGTAAGAGATAGACCAAATCTTACTATACAAAAGATGTAAATCTCGTTAAAATACACAAGTTATGTCCAAATGCATTTTTTGTGGAGTCAACCATTTCGAATATATTCCTTATTATTTGTGTGAGTTTTGTAATACTTATACTTTCCACAAATTAAAGATCGTTATTCAATTTTTTATATCTTAGCCGCGCAAAGAGAAGTAATTTGAAAGCTTTAAAACATTTGACTGTCACTCAAAGCCTACTGTATACCCATATTCCCCTTGTACTTGCAAGGAAATTAGCAATAAGATAGTTTCTGCAAATATTTAACTCTATTAACACGAAGGTGATAGAAGAATAAGGGTTTCTAAGTATTATGCAACTCCAATATCTTATTGTACATAATATTCACGTGGTGTGAGCACAAATAAAACCTAATGATCTTTTGCCCACGAAAAGCCAAGTAGGTATAAATTACACTGCAAGGGCTTTGCCAATGCCGGTTCTGGGGAGGAAAGGTAAATCTTGCATTTAACCGGAACGTCTTTTACACAGAAGCAGATATCACGTGTTCCACGTGGATGGAGCTTCAGAAGCTACGCCCAGAAGACAACGTGACCAACACGTGTTTATTGGGCTTTCATTGAAAATGACAGTGTTCATTTACAAGAACATCTCCCCGCTTGCGTCAATTGACCTGCCAGAGACAGTACAGGGTCATTGGACGGCGCACCCTCTGCACGTTTCCTATATCAGATTCGTGATTCACGTGGCGAATTGCCTTTCACAGGTCTTGTGTGGTATATTTTCTTCACCATAGCTTCTAGTTTACCAGCTTCTTACCGGCGTTAGATGCATGCACACTATAAGCTTCTAATTAGGTATTTTATTGATGTTATTTGCCCCTGTGTTTTTAGGCCAGGTAGGAACACTTACACGTGGTGATATTTCTACGGAGAAACATTTGTACGAAGTGTTTTATTGAGCGCGGTGCCGCCGCGATGACGTATGGGTTTGTGCTCGGTTGAGGGAAGTCACTGTGGTCGTCCGGTCGCCATTACAGGGGGATCGATCGCTCAGCCAAAACTGGCTGGCAGTGGCCTCTCTGTGGCTACCTGGAACTCCGACGGCTGATGAGCGGGAATCCCTATTGTGACGGACAGACCCATGGGTTTTTCGTAGTTTCTGCGGGTCGGTAGGCGAATTCTACTACGACTTTCCTGTGCCCATAATTTTCTTCATTGTCGTCTGTTTCAGAGTTGTAGGACCAGGGACGTTGTTCGGCGCATTGTGACTGGGCGGTACATGTGCGCTCTGTAAAGGTTTTTCGCTAGCGCCCAGCTCCGCGTTGAAGACCCTTCCCAGTCTCAACGATTGAACAAATCAGTTACAGCAAACCGGGAGTCCATAATATGAAACATTGCTTTAAAGTGTACTTTCGACCTTGAAGATTAAGCGTCTGCTATGTAGAAATCGTAGAGCATAGCTTAAGCTGGAAGTTCCTGATAAAAGAACCAACCAGCTGCAGCCATTTCCTGGATATTGCACAAGGAAAAAACGACTTATTTCCCAACCGCCGACAAACGAAGCGAATTTCAAGCTCCAGAAAATAGATTCCACAGAAATCGCGTAGCTATAAGCAGGTGTCTGAAAGTTGCAGAGAATTCAGAGCGTGATGCCCAACCTTAACGGGAAAAGAGGGGAGGGTGAATTTGCCTCCACCTACTGTTCGTCGAGCTATAACACATTCGGGGCACTCCGTGTCTAATGCTCGGTTACCTGAGTGAATGAAGGCAAAATGCTTCATTCACTCTAATATTCTAAGTTATTTATTATAAAACTTCAGTTAACTCATTTCTAATGTTAGTGGGCACAATTTCTCTCTTTATATCGTTATTTAAATAGTTTTCTAACAGTCTTGATATAATATACTGCAGCAAATGAGAACACCAATTAATGGTAATCACACTTTGTCTTCTAATCTTCTAGCGTAGCGCTAACATTACACTTAAATGTTGTACAAACTCAAAGCAACAGAACTTAACCGTCGAGTCAAATCACAACATAGCAAGTACTTCTTCGCAAGTATGTAATTTTACAACTCCACTGTGTTCGTTCATATTCAAGTACATAGATTTTGCAAATATCTTTTAACGTTTTAGTAATTTATAAAATGAAATTAGGTGTTTTATAGACCATGTTCATCGTAAGAATTAGGCTCTTCAGTGGTGAAAATTATCAAAATCGATGGTGTGGTTTTTCGGATCACTCGGCACACACATACGTAACAAAGTGTTTCTGTAATACGTATTAATTTAGATGGCATATTGTATCATTCCCATAATATATCAATATTACGATAATCGGAACCAAGCTAAGCGATAAAACCCTAATATTTTAAAAATATATGCAACACTATGACAAAAATGGTCTCCGATCTACTGTTGAATGTAATCTAAGGTACATTTATAATCTTAGTTGGTAAGGAGTAAACATCTTGTAGGAAACAGCGACAGCCTACTGACCCGAGGAAAGCCCCGACAAAATCCATGGGTTAGGAAGGCCGTCCGCGGGGATCGAACCCAGGATCTCACGAAAGCGAGTCACACGCGCCACCTCGTTCCGTTATACTTTAGTAATCCCTCGTATATTAACCTCTAGAGCAGTGGTGCCAATGGAGGAGATACGAGGTTTCACCCATCCCCTTGGTTTGCCTACCATCCAAGGAGCTTCTATCCTCTTAACACTGTCGCCGTGAAGTCCGACTATCCCCAGCCACAAAACAGAATGTGAACTGTGAAGAATGCGTTTATCTAACTTCATTTGACTTTTAGTAAACATATATAATAAAAAGTTTTATTGAGAATTAAAAGGAGAAGCAATGCTTCCCCATTGACACAACGTCCCTGCTGTTGCAGCAACTGCAAGAAGTGACACCATTGCTTATGCTGACGGGGGTGGCCACAACCATTGGTTGTTCCCTTCCTGTTGGATACCACATAGGCGTGGTGAATGCCCCAGAAGCAGTAAGTTGATGTTTCAGTAATTAATGTTTAAAGTGATTTAAATTTAGAAAATGCTTTTTCATTTAACTAGTATTTATGGGTCAACTTTCCAACATACGACGCAAGTCCAATGCGATTGACATTTCTTTTTTAAAATCTAACATGTCTAATCGGAAGCTTTAATTACTCGAGAGAATTTCTTAACATAACTGAAAAGTTTATAGTGGTTTATTTTCTTAATGAGGAGTAGGCATATTGAAGAATGCAGTGGAGCCAAAGCATCCTTCTTACTCTAATACAATGCAGCCAACGGTCGTATTTATCCCTAGAGTAGCCTAATTAGCTAAGTAACTGAGTAAAAATACAGTAACAAATGAAAATACCATTTACTGCTAAACTCACTTTATTTCCTTAAGCCCTGAGACACTGTTGCACACATTCAGAAGAAAACACAATTGGTCCGTTGAGTAACAACCCACAATTGAGTGGTACTCAACACTGTGCACTGAACTTAGTTGTCAATTTGACTGTCTACTTCACCGAGTACTAGTCAGCTCCTATATAGGGCACATATACAAGAGAACACTCTGAAATAGGAACTTACTCGAAACGGCCAAAAGGAATCCTCTGGAGCGGCTATTGTTGTGAGAAAGACCGGCCAACAGTTGCGCATAAGCCAGGTAATAGTGTGGGTTTGGGCTGACCTAGGTGGTCCCTAGATAGCCTCATGCCAAAGTGACAATACTACTTAAGGCCTCTGAGGAGAGAACGTCCGCGGGATGTTCTGCTCTTTGGAGGAGTAAGGTGTAGCTTACGGTGATGTTATAAGTCTACTAACTACATTAAATACATGGCGCAAAGTCAGTATTCTAGCTTTGCTAGCACAAAAGCAATGTTCACCAAGAGGTGTAAGCCTTGTTGATATATTGAAAGCGTAGTTGCAAACTTTCTCGCATAATGCTAGAGTTATTGAAGTCAACACATACCTTAAAACCACGTAATTGAAGTCCAGCCTCTTTATCATTGCAATGAAATTCAAAACCACTTAATTGGATGAGATACTTCTTTAAAATGTTAGGTTCCGCAAGAAAACACAACTTTCTCTTCCCAAATCACAATAAATTCTGCCTGTCTGGAAGTCCGTATAAGTAAAGGAAACACAGTTAGGAATTTCCGAAAATAAGTCGCTAATTGCTTTTCTCATGTTTCTCCAGAATTACTGTTGTGTGAAGCGTCTGGGAAACATTTTCTGTATGTTGGCTGCAATGCAAGAAGCAATATGGTCGGGACTCATCCACCGCTGAAGTTTGCTTGCCCATGCGCATAGTTCGATCTTTGAGCTTAAAAAAATCCTCGGATCGTATGTTGGAAAGTTTTCCCAGTATTCCTTTTACATTTTTGCAGGTCATCCGTGAGTTCTGCAATGTAAGTATAGCTCATCTTTATGGAGTGGAGATGGGACCATCTCAACTTAACCTTCTGTGGTCCGCTGTCGTGTCAATATTCCTTATAGGCGGAATGACCGGGTCATTGAGCGGAGGTTGGGTGGCTGATCACTTTGGAAGGTAACACAACAGTTTACATTACTGACAGGAAAACAAACTGCGGGCAAACGGAAGTTATTAAAGCAGTTAAAGTTATTAAGCAGTGAAATAAAGCATCTATCTAAAATGTCTTTGTATTTGCAGGAAAGGAACTATAGTCTTTAGCAATGTAATTGGACTAGTGGCAGCAGCTTTGTTCATTTGCTCGCGAGAAGCAGGTTCCGTGGAGTTGCTTCTTCTGGGTCGTCTTCTTGTTGGTCTCTCCTCTGGTAAATACGTAGTAATATTCATGCATATCGATGTTAAACACTTGTGCATTAAGTTTCCGGAGTACAGTATTCAAATATATTTTTGAGTGGTTTTGCTTTCCTACAGGCGTGATTACTAGCACAAACTCCATGTATCTATCTGAAATTTCTCCAGACAGCGTCCGCGGTGCCATGGGTGTCTTGTGCCCTTTTGGAATCACTGTCGGGATACTGATTAGCCAAATATTAGGTCTTCATAACGTTCTGGGTAAGTTACAAGTACTGAGTTCTAATTCATAATGTTTGATGGTACAGTTCTAATGTAGCAACCTCCTGCTGCAAGACATGTAATAAAATATTTTTGTTTTGTAGGGAAAGAGAACACATGGCATTATCTCCTGGCTCTCTATGTTTTTCTCATAATTCCGGGTTCGATACCTCTACCACTCCTGCCAGAGAGTCCAAAGTACCTGTACATAGTTCGAGGACAGGAAGAAAAGAGCATCCGTGGTATGTCTGCTTCTAAAAAGAATATTACATAACTATGTGGCCCCCAAAAAGAGACATAGAAACATTACGTGTGACAGCATCTTTATCTAGCAGCTATGATATTCCTGTGAAAAGGTAACGATCCACCTTATAACTTGAGGTTCTCAAATTATGGTTGAGAGCTGTAATGTGGTGGTAGTCCATCGTATTTGCTGGTTTGAATTTCAATAAACATTTGCAGAAAGGCGATATTAGGTATATAAAATCCCATTTGGTACATTCGCATGGTTCCTCAAACGTTTTTACAATGTACAAACAATTCTTTCCACAATACCAGTGTTCTACTTTATTTTATTCAAGATAAACCTTCGCAGAAGTGGCTACTTGCACATTTTGTTGTAAATTCAAAAGGAGTATTGGTAGTCTAATATTTAGGAACTGGTCACTATATGCCTGCTTTAAAATTCCATACCTTTTCCATGAAATCGCAAGAAAAGGCTGTATATTGACAGGTCTTTAAAAGAATGACAAAGGTATTCAATACTTCAAACCATTTAATAGACGAAGGTTTCCGTGACCGCGTTATATCATGTATAAAAGATGGTTCCGGGCTGAAATGTCGTAGTCCGCTGGGCTTCTCCTCTTCACTCCCAAAGGTTGCGCTTGCAGCTGGTGCAAGCTTCGTCAGCAGCATAACCCTTCATGCTCTCTCCATCACTGCTGAATCACTTTTTCTTTCTTTTTTACTTAGAACGGGTAGTCCCATAGCCGCCTCCCCAGTGATGATCCGCAGAAGCTACATCGTCCCCCCATGCACATGCTGTTAGCAACTAGTAAGTAACATGTAATGGGGGTACTCGGGTTAGTTGAGGTAATCTAGCAAGGCGAAGTCTGGTTCCGCTTGAGCACCCCGCATAGTAGCTTAGTAGGCGTACTGGCATACAAGAATGCGAGTGTCTCAGTGTGATAGCTGGGCGACCCCCATGGCACGTCCTGAGTGGTGCCCAGTGAATAGTAGTATGGGGTACAGGTCTTCTTAGATTCACGCAGGTGTTATCAGGAATGAGTGAATGAGATGAAGTGGACGATGTATTATGTGGGGAGGGGTTTGCCGCAGCGTGACCTGGTATTTCCCGAGATTCTTCGCAGCTCCTACCAGTGAAAGGTTGACTTCTTTCTGTCAGTTGAGTGTCCTTCTGAGCGGTACGTCCAAGATTATCGTGAGCATCAGTGGCTGCCTGCGAGGTCTGGGATGAAATTTCTGCCAAAAAGGGAGAGCGGGAGTTCGTATTTATCGCTATCTGTCTCTTAATGTCCTAGGTTGCGTGTTAGCGGAATGTCGTTGCGGAGGACAGAGGCATATAGGACAATAGTTGTGGATTCCTGTATTATGCGGACGAGTTTAGCGCATAGGACATCGGAGAGTGCGATCTTCGGTACTTTTTCAACAAAGCGGAGTGCTTTATTTTGGAAGTTTTGAAGGCGCTGGATGTGTGAAGGCACAACATATCCCCACACCGTTGCGTAGGCAACACAAAAAGGCAACAAATTGTGGGTTCTTTTAAATTTAATTTACACAGAAACCGTTGAATCTATTGAAATACGCCAAAGGAAAAAGTTGTCATTTATTCAATTTTCTATGAATGTAGCCATAAATCAAGAACCTCCAACCACCAATAATTCAGCCAGGTGATGATAAATTTTTTTGATAAAAATATTTTTTTCTAGAAAACTATAAACTTTTCAGCATTTTGGTATTAGACTTTTTTGTTATTCACAACACGAGAAATTCGATGTTGAAGTCTGACGGATCATTTCACTTCCGTCTTGTCTATATTCCACGCAACTTAGAAACGGCTCTAACGATTTCGATCAAATTTTGTATTCAGACAGGGTTTTACTTAAGTTTATCTATACAGGTGTCATTCCTGGAAAAAAAAAATTCTCTGTTAATGGATCAATTTCAACAAAAAAGCCAGGATACTAAAGGTATCGTCAAGAGCTTTCAGAAAATCTAAAGAAAGTTGACTTGGTTATCTTAGTCTATGCGTAACAGTCACAATTAGTCGAAACCTTTTGCCCATAATGTCTATGTTAATGGGCCAATTTCAACAAACCAGCCAGGATATTAAAGGTCTCGTCACGGAAACGGCTCCAACAATTAGGATGAAAATGTATATTTAGTTAACATTTTGCTTTTCAAGTTTATTTAAATAAGTACCTTCTCCCAAAAAAAACCACAGTTAAACAAAAAGGAAAAGAAAAGCCGAGCGAAGCTCGGTCGCCCAGGTACTACACGCTTAAGTATCCTTTCCCATAATGATTGAAAATAATATATACAACATTACTTTCGATCCATAAGAATCACAACAGAACTTGGTGCAAATTTAGATCCATAAGCAGTACTCAAAAGTGCAAAACAACTTGCTTGAAAATACTGGATATTTGACATTTTCCCCATTTGTTTCAATGATATAAGCTCTATTTTAAGTAAGTAACAGTAAATCGTATTGCTACGTTATATTAAATGCCTTAGAAACTTGTTATCGTTTGTGTATGTGTTCATTGGGGATTTAAAAATAATTTAGGGGTCTTTCTTGATAATATAAGAGCCTTGATAGGTTCCATCAACTTCCCTCATTTTGAGTACTGCAATATTTCATATGCATGGTTGGCTGGGATGCATATTTGGATATGTCGGTGTGCAGGATGATTTGAGTTGAAGCAGACTGTTTTGAATATCCCCTTCGGAGCAGGAATAGCACATTTAAGTGAATGCCAAGATCCAACTGTACATCTGTGAATGGATTTGTTGTTTCCGATCGCGTGTATGTTGGAGGATGCGAAGTCTTACGATGGTTATTGTGTCTAGAGCTGTCCCGCCTGCGTGGAGTGGCCCCCGATCAGCTGCAGGACGAAGTGTTGGAACTCCGTAGAGTTAAAGCAGCAGAATTGCATTTGAGAGAGAGTGGAGAAACCTGGACGTTTGGCCGAGTGTTCAGCGCTCCAGCCCTGCGTTTGCCACTTATGCTTGTGTTCTCGGTGCACATCGGCCAGCAGTTCTGTGGCATCAATGCTGTAGGTGTGATTTCATCTTTCATACTCTCTTATCCATTACTCCCGATGATGCAAAAGCAAAATTTCCAGTGAAATGTTAACTGGAATGAAAATGCACATTCATTGGTGTTCTATACCGATACTGCTCAGAGCACCCAGAATAATTTTGAAGCGTATGCACTGTAAACAATAGCACGTGTGGATCAATAGTTGATTTTATTACAATAAAGGAAATAGCTATAATATGACTGATTTAAGACCAATAATTTGTCGCTTAGGGTGAGTTGTCCGGATAAGGTTTTTTTCAGAGGTATTTCCATATCCTGAGAAGACGAACGTCAGGTAACTTACAGCTCTATGGACCTCGGACTCATTTGAGCATCATTTCATTCACTCACCGTCCGATATGACACTGTGTTGGAGGACATTAATAAAACAAAAAGATCTGATGTGTTGCACTTACATGACTTTCTCTACTCTTCTACTAACCATTCTTACAAACTCTTATTCCTATATCTTCTTCGTGTTAGTTAAGATAAACATTTGTACAAATTATCTTATTGCTTATTTCCTTGTAGGTGCAAGGGGAATATTAGAATACAGTAGGCTTTCAGCGATAGTCAAATCTTTTAAACCTTTGATATCCCGTTCTCTTTGCACGCTTAACATATAAAAAATGAACAACGATGTTCCATTTCACGAAAGTTTTGTTTCCCGAAACTCACACACACAACAAGGAATATCTCCGAAATGGTTCACCCTACAAAACAATTTATTGAGACATAAATTGTGTATTTTAGCAAGATCTACATATTTGTATAGTATGATTTGGTCTATCTCTAACGATTTACCAGTTATGCAAAGGTCGTCCAGAGTAAATACGACTACAGGGGCTATAGCCAGAAAATTCAAGATATACATTTCATTTGGCATAAAAATATCTCAAACATGTGACATTTTAATCAAAATCGTTAGGGCCATTTTCATGAAAATCAAAATTTTCGAAAAATTTTCCATGTAAAGGGTAGTTTAGGGTGGGGGTATTTTCTTCAAAACCTTCGTGTCGCATCCTTGAAAGACATTAAACTCAAATACCAACTTTGGTTTTTAACCGACTTTTTGAGTTATGCTGTCCACAGACACACAGACAGACATACGGACCTTTTTCTAAAAATGCTTTTTTTTTATTCAGCGGGTCTCAAAACATATACTCCAGTGAAATCTCGACATCGAATTTTTGGGTGGAATACAGTACTTTGAATGATTTATTCTAGGAAGTTAGACTTTTTGATTGGAAATCAAATGCACTTATTATACTAAATAAATATTTTGAAAAAGTTGGCTCTTTTAATTAAAATTAAGTTGTAAGCTTGATACGATATCTGGCATTGATGATAAAGTGAAAGTAAACAAACATAAGCATGCAAATAGTTGTGCCTGTCACCTGAATGCTCTCTCTGATAACACGAGCTTCTTGTCTTATGTTCCTTCTATGTAGCAAACAACGGAAACTACTCAAATCAAAATGCTAAAAGATGCCTCTAAATATCACTTCGTACAAAGCCGTTTTGGTTGCTGGGAAGTATACCAACTCAGTCAGCTGATGCTGCAACTCGAGTGAAAAGCTTTTCCTTGCTAGTTCCAGATAACATTTCACTGATGGTTTAAGGGACACTGGGAGTGAAACTTGGTCAAAATTAGTCAAAATGTGTATTGTTTCTCTACATTAAGATGTTCCTGGAACTCCTGTGCATTTGGATCAACTAATATTTTTCATATCCCTCACTCCATGTGGTCATTAAGGCCCTTTCAAATAGTGCTCTTCCCTTACCGTACACAGCATGTTCCTGTTTTTCTCAAAATTACATTTCTGCATATTCCAAATGTACGTAACGCCTTCAAATTCAATGAAAAATTCCAAAAGTATTCATAAATAGCAGCTAAACAATTCTATGATTCAATATTGATGTTATCATTAACATGAATTCCAAAAAATATTTTTGTATGAAAAAATCAGTAATGTTTAGGATTAAATTTTCTTTGTTATTAAAAAATATGTACAGCATAATCAGCAAACGTATTTACAATGTCTCATCATACAATTGCTACCCATATTTTAGAGTACCAGTTGTGCCAATATAAACCAATTTTGAAAAGTCAGTATGTGCATATCACATTTTGAAAATGTGCCTTAATAGCGTAATTAAATTCATAAAATAATTTATATATCATAAACGAAATATCCAATTTTAATGAAATTTGGAAAACATCCTATTCTTATATAACTACAAACACAGTAAAAAGTTCAAGGAAAAAAATCTATAAAAAATGTGGAACTTTCAAATTTCACTCCCAGTGTAGTAGCGGCTTGTGTTGACCTATATAAACTAGTTGAGAAAAAAGTGCAAGTTATGTGATGTTTGGATAATTTGTGTAGAACGGATACAATTTAACACACCAATGCCTTTATTTAAATTTGTTTACTATCAATGATTGAATTTCAATTCAGTATATCTCTTAGTAAATTTTTAACATCTATGATGATACTTTGTGGGTGATTTGTGCAATGATCTGGCCATATCATGAAACTGTACATTACCTGCAGAATCCAATAATTGCAACAACTCATAATATATATTCTAATATCTGATTAATATTTTGAAGCATATTTAATGCTGCTAAATAATATAATATAGAAGGCAGACGAAAATGTTGTCACTGGAAAACAAAGCTTAAGTGCATCACCCCTTTCTGAAAAATAATAAAATTTTAATGTCTAACATAATTTTATAAATTTGCAGTTACTTCCCATCAATAGCAAATACTGCGAAGTGTGAAAGATATAAATGTGACTAACACTACATTTGTACATTAACAAGCTTAATCCTTCTCTGAAGTTACTTCAGAATTATTGCTGTACCAGAATTGTTATTGCCCAAATGCCTTGCTTTCCACTTGCGCATAAAAGTCTTTGACATTCCCCATTCAAGATCAGGCATCCCTTTATTTGTTATAGCTCGCGCATTCGTTCTTGAACAATGGTCAGTGACGATCCAGATGTTTGCAAATCTGGGTAGTGATTTAGGCTCAACAAATCAATTTTTTGGTTTTCATCTCTAAAAAAATAGAAACCTTCCTTTTCAAAATGACGTATATATTGAAAGGGTACCGGCACATTTAAGGCTTTAAATTACCTCATTTAAATATGGCGGCACGCTGGGCCACGCTGGTCTTCAGAGATGACACACTTTTCTTTAAATGTAGTTTTCTGTAACTTGACATTTTTCAAACTCAGGTGCAGTTTTTTCCAAAACTACTGGACCTATTTGAATGAAAATTTCACAGTAGTTCCAGAAGCATGTAGTCTACAAACGTAACCCATTATTATCGAAAAACTCCAAAACAAAATTTAAAAAAATATTTGTGTAAACAAAATTTACCATTTAAGTAAATTAAGTTAACAGTTATGAATATACATTGCCTAGTGCACTACAAAAGTTTCAACACTTAGACTTGAATGTTGTAGAAAGAATTTGCACAGTTAGTACTACATATATATTTTTTCAAAAACGTGTTATCAGTTTTTGCCTTATTACATGCCCATTTTAAATAATTGTTTTGATGTTCTCTATATCAATATAATCACAATGAATCAGTAAATATTCATCCCAAATTAAATTTTGATTTGAGCAGTAGAAGTTTATATATTCTCAACTAAAGTTATGTTTTGAAATACTGAAATCGTGTACGAATCACTACCTTGTCCCCTTAACCTAGCGTTTTTTTTTTTGTTTTTTTTTTTTCCCCGTCTTTTTTGCTTTCTTTTTTGATGTCGTTCAGGTCCTTTCATTAGTTCCTTTTTAATCCTATACACTACTGCTTCCGAATACCCGATAGCCTTAGCTGTTTCTTTTACTGCCTTACTAACACTCATTTTACTTGAAAAATAATCTAACACATTCATAATTATTTGGCGTTCCTTCCTAATTTGCCAATATATCGTCACTTCCTAGTTTACCCTTCCATAACTACAAATATTTACGGAAAATGTTAAATAAATAACACAATAGCACTTCACAGGTTCCATACACACACACGCACACACACGCACACACACACACACGCACGCGCGCACACACGCACACACACGCACGCACGCGCACACACACGCACGCACGCGCACACACGTACACACACATGCACACACACACACACTCTTTCGAATTGTTACTGCTACTCCTTACTCCTTATACTGTCTTTAGTGTCACGCCCATGAGCGTCGGCAGACTTTTTTCCAGGGGGGGCCACATGTTGGAAATTTGCAATCATATATTATTAATTCATTATTTTATTGTCAAAATTTATATTTGTTGCATATAACCGTATTGATTTATGCTAAATAACAATTGTTCTTAATTAAAATAATAGTTTAATAGTCAGTAATTGATTGCACATTAAGTTCACCAACTTCCAAGGGGGGGCCGCGGCCCCCCCTTGCCCCCCGTTCGCGACGCCCATGGTCACGCCTGGCGCGTTTTAGCAGAATAGAGAATACCTTTTGTTTGCCTTACACGATAAAAGAAAGAGGTTACAGGCTTCTGGTTTATTTTAAAAACTGTCCCTAACCCTCCTCAACATTTGCTCTCGCTTGGTCCCCGATGGAAACTCAATAACAAAAAAGTTCCCACTGTGTAACTTTTGTAGTGCACAGATATAACATTTTCCGAAAACATTTAATTTAAAAAATTGTAACACTTAATAGGGAGTTTAAAGTAGGCAAGTAGCAACACTATAGTTTACTCTAGCTAAGAAAAAATACAGACGTTGGCAGTTAGTTTGTTAGTGCGTGATGAGTATACAAACAACAAATATTGGAATTTTACTGAAAAAAAAAAAAGATTTCTGTGGAAATATGGGCCTATAGAAATGTATAATGACTAAAAAGGATATAACCTGACAGAGAAAAAATTCTGCATAGAATAATGTGTTCAAAGCTGAAAATGGGAACAACTGAATATTTACACCATGCTATTAGGAACCTGGCAACAGCGCAAGAGTAGAAAAGGACGAAGCTAATGGGAATTTGTGCGCGCTAGATAGGGACAGATATATCCTCTTTAACTCCATACTGTCATCTAAGGGTGAGACAGGCTTTATTACATCATCGTGGTGGTACTGTCAGGGTTGCCAACATTTAAAAGTAAAATTGTCGTACCAGCCACTCAAAATTATAGACTTGGATTCAAAATTATCGTTCACCATAAACCATATGCTACAACAATAAAAATATCAGTATAATACTTATGAAAATATAAGAGTAATGATGTTTATTATATCCACTTACAAGATTGGTGACCTCAACAAATATTACAACTTTAGCACTTATATTTCTCGCACTATTCATCTGAAAGTTCAACTTCCTCAACCGTTGCAGCATTGCACAAATTTGTTGTTGGGATAAACCTTAACATCTTCTCGGTGACTTGCAGATTTTAAGATCTACCACGTTCTTTCAGAAGCTGAGAAGACAAAATGAGTTCATTTACCGTATCTAGTGCCAATCTGTTTCTAACTTTGGTTTTTATTAAATCCAGTTTAGAAAATAAACTCTTTCACAAGAAGTGTTTCTGTGGGGCAAGGAAACCTCTGATAATGCAAAGGCCGCCAGTTCTTTGAAATCAGTATGTCCACCAAGGTGCAATGTTTAACAGCACTCCAGAAACTGTCAGTTTCAGGCACGTTCTTTATTTCACACGGAATAGCACGTGTTAAGAGTTTTCTCCATTGATCATCAATTTTCTGAACAGTGCCTTAATTGAGATTATCAGATCTGGGCACACTGGCAGTAAGAGAATAAAGAGTAGCAGGCTTAGCAGGGTTGGAAATGGTTGCTATGGGGTGGAAACAGACAATGAGGGCAAAAGTGGTGTCGCTATTTGTAATTAATTTCACTTCGCTGGAGTGACAAACCAGTGAAAATGATATTTCGCCGGTATCGAACTATCATACATTGAAATTATCGTACAGCCCCATAATTATCGTACGGGTTGACAACCATCGTACAAACATCAAAATTATCGTATGCCCTCATAATTATCGTACGAGTTGGCAACCCTGGGTACTGTCCCTCCTCGCTCCCCCAAAGAGCAGAAGAATCTGCAGATGCTCTCTCGATACATCCAAGTTCTTTTGTTTCTGTGTTCAAGAAGATTGTGTGAGCTATAACAAAGCATATGCATCTTTTCACAAGAGCCATTTTGTAATTAATATTATGCACCATAATAATTGTCCATCTCTGTGTCCTGAATTGTCAGCTGGATATACGTGGTTAAATGAAATTTGGGTTAGAAATTAAATAACACATTAGTATATTGTGATTACTTGAATTAGGTGTTCTACTACTCTGTGAGCATCTTTGAGAGTGCTGGTTTAAGTGAACTAACGAGCCAATATGCAAATATTGGAGCTGGATGTGTGAATCTTCTCATGGCGGCGGTTGCTATCTACCTAGTAAACCGCTTTGGTCGAAGGCCCCTTGTGCTCTTCAGCTGTTGCAGTATGGCAGTGTCCCTAGTCATGCTCACCATTTCCATCACCTATATTGTAAGTATTTGATCAATACTGAGCACATGAAACTATTGTAAAATACACACTGAAAAGCAGCAACACTAAACCTGTTTATTTAATTGCAGAATGCAGAACCATGGATGCCACATTTCTGCATCTTTACTGTTCTGGCATACGTTCTATGTTTTGGATGTGGAATGTGTTCTCTGCCGTATTTCATAGGATCAGGTAGGTCATTGTGTTAAATTTATTATTAGCTGATGGATTAATTACCATTTGTAAAAATGAAGTGAATTTGATTACTGGTAGGAAATTGACCCGGTTGTAAAATGCTTTTACATTTATTTATATTCTAGTGTTAGACCTTTGTATTTCGAATTCAGGTGATTAGTGTTTCGAAGTCTCTGTAAGTTGCAGTTCTGGTTCTATTTCCAAAATAATTTGTTTGCATTATTCATCAAGTTTTAAAGACATTCATTTCTCAAACGGTGAGGTGTTTATAATTTCTACCTGGGCAACTAAAACAACACAAAGCAAGGCTTTGAAATTTGTGTGTGTTATTTCTTGATTATTTCCAACGACAACTAAAGCATGAAATTAATTACGCAACTCCACCCTATGCGACAAAAATAAATATAAATTAGTAAACAATATAAAGTTAAGTGGGGTGAAGTTGAACCTTAGATGATTCTACAATGCGTTGATACCCTCTAAGCACTTTGTATTTTTAAAGCTTTCGTTACAACGATCACTAAGATAATAAGGTTAAGAACTCATTGTTGCAAGTATTTGCTTTCTTTAAGCAGCAATTATCCCTGTTACTACGGGTACAGTTCAGACCATTTTAACTAGATGTAAAATGTCTGGTGTTTATGAAAGAGAAGGTAGTGAGCATATCAATATATCAAAGTGGATTTAGAGGAGTGTCTGAAGGAAGTTTTGGAATGGAAGATTAAGATTAATAAGACACGAAAATTGTACACCAACCCGAAGGAAATGCTATAGAACTTAGTTTAGATTATCAATATTTATACCCATTGCAGACTTGGGTATCCCTCTGCCTTGAGTTATTGATCTAAGATATATGGCAAAGGCAGTTCTTGGCAGGACAGGTGTTCAATCCAAATTTAAGATCAGTTTTCTGGGTCATCGCTGAAAAAGAAGTTCTTGGTTCGACACAAAGAAGAACATTAGTGTTTTAGTAACTACCACTTGTGTTGACCATCAGCCAAACTCATCCCAGTCTCATAAAAAATATAAAGTCATCATGAATCATCTTTGACAGATGGCACAGATGCTTGCACATTTTGACTGCTGTTCTCAATCCCACGTGGTGTCGTGTGCTTGTCGACTTCTCGCGGTGGAGATGCCTGGACCCTGATTCATAGTGGTTGCTCGGCGGGGCCCGACTCTTAGCACTTGGTAGGGACTTCCGCGCATGTCCGTGGTCCATCTGCTGGCGACTTTGTGGCATGTGGTTCCCTCACTCTGTCCCTTCTGCCGAAGTGTCTCAACGCAGAAATCATCTATGTAGGTCGAAGTGTGCGAGGTGTTCCACTCCGTCATTTCATCCTATCCTACTTACTACCAGACCTTTGTTGGCCTGGGTGGCTCAACTGGTCAGACGCTGGTCTACTGATCCCTAGGTCGCGAGTTCAAGCCCGGCCCAGACCAATGGTTTTTAAGTGTGCAACGCTGATGGCGACTGACAGCGTCGTTAAACAACATAATTTTTAATCTACCTACCCTTGGTTACTTTAGTATGAGCTGTTAATTTTATAATTTATTTAGTTCATGAAATGAAGTTCAGAACTTCTGCTGTAGCACTTTTGAGCCTAACTTATAGATATAAAAAGTATTATAAAAAGTCCTAAGCTATCTTAAGTTTAGAGGTTGGACAATTCTCTGAGGTGTTAAACCACTGTATTTTTTTTATAGAACTGTTCCTTGTGGGTCCTCGGTCAGCTGGCATGGCCCTCGGCAGCATGGTCAACTGGGGAGCAAACTTCATTGTTGGAATAACATTTCCCAGTATTCAAGACGTGATTGGCCAATATTCTTTTCTTTTTTACGTGGTGGCAAATATTATCCTTGCTATTTTCTTACAGTAAGTAATAAAAGGTTGCTGACTGTCATGTTCTTATACCTGTATCCATCATGGCTACTAATTGCAACTAATGTTTAAGTTTGAATCTGTAGAGACAAATGTCTTCTCGTGTTGCAGGAGTAGGTACATAGTTTCTTTGATTGTTTCAGGCATTATCTGCCTGAAACCAAAGGTCGTGACCTCTGTGATGTTGCTGACATGCTCCAATACTGTCTCGCTAGTGATATCCATGACCTGCCTCTCGCATCTTCTCGAAGGAGTCTCCGGAGCTCATCTGCAAGTACTGCTGGTGGAACCAGTGCCTCCTCTAGTCGGCCGGAGGAGGCAAATACCTCTAAAGGTGGTCCAGAGAAGGAGAATCAATAATTTTGGACCTTACATTCATGATCTGAGTGTCTTGATTGTTGTTGATGCTAAGATGTTAAATTGCGATCAGCAGTCTGTAATACTTCGATCAGATAGCCTTTAGATTAGGCTTACCTTTAAGAATTAGTTTTTGCGCACGTTCCAAATTGATGGAGGTGTAAAGTTCATTTATCTAGACTCATGCTGATATTCAGCTTTATCCTATTGAATTATTAACCTGGTTTTAGTTACTGTGTGTTTGAACAAAGAGATAGCATAGGTTCAACATATTTATTTCCTCGTGTCTTTCGTTGTTGAAACTGGTACACCTTCATTATCGTTCAGTTTTGAGTATTTTTTAACTTTCTTTAAATGTATGAATGTATGGATATATGAATTAAATGTTAAATTAGCCACCGAATATCAGTTCCCAGGGAACCAAAGTTATCATTGTGTGTTCAGCTTTCATTTCACCATTCTGTGATAGCACTTCCTAAAATCTGTCCAGGCTGTTAGAGAATTTGATGTTTTTTCCAAAGAAGGGTAAGGTCTGTATCGGACTGCAGGCTTCTCCTATCCTAGATTCTGGGATGCTGTGGTAAACAAAGACAAATTTTTCTGATAATGACATGAAATTAATAAAGCATAGTATCCCAGAATTGGAGGCACGGGCAATTGTTGTCTACGATGATTCTGGAATGTACAAAAGGGCTGAAAATAATGAGAAGGTTCTATTGAAAGCGGGTGAAATTGAGTTAGTTTCAGGAAAGCAGCACTGATATTTTTGGTACTGCAATTGTATGTTATATATCTGCATTTACTTGTGACCCTTTACATTTTAAGTGAATTTCATTCATCACCAGTAATGGGGAAAGGTAAATGTTGTTAAAAATAAGGTGGGGGGGGGGGGAGGTTTAAGAATGGGTGGTGCTGTTTACTGTTGTATGTGTTATTATCATACTTCAACATTAATCCACATTTTCAGTATTTTGAGAGGTAATGCA
This sequence comes from Tenodera sinensis, assembly GCA_030765045.1. NCBI lineage: Eukaryota > Metazoa > Arthropoda > Insecta > Mantodea > Mantidae > Tenodera > Tenodera sinensis. The sequence goes on along the minus strand of CM060969.1, from coordinate 118,666,460 downwards.
GAGTGCGCAAAAACCAAAAATAAGTACCAACCAAGTATATGTATTAACAAAATTATAATGTACTCGTATATTTGCAATTTTAATTATATATTATAGGATTACGATTTTTAAAAATAAAGATTATTGTTACATTTACATGTGTGGATATTTTATGTATGTTGCATCCATTTCCCTGTAGTTTCATACAGTCCTTCAAACGCCGCACCATAAAATCATTGGTTTTTCTGAAGAAACAAGAACAGTGGTTTATACTTTGTTCAAGACAAGTTTTACTTAATTTAATTTCCAATTTCTTTTTCTATTGTTTCTTTCCTTTCTCTTCCTTTAATGTGATTCATCTTCAAGACATTCTGTATCTGCATTTTAGGACGTTGAAAATATTTTTATGGCTAATGAAACGCCAATACACAGATGGGGTAAAATTGCAGACTATCTGCGAATACCTGTTGTTGAACGCTATTGTATAAAAAGAAGGCACTCTTATTAAATTGTCATAATTGATATCTGAAGCTCGTGAGGTAGTTCCGTCTATTTGGGAAATCACAGCCCTGTTGTTCATTTGTTGATTTGCCACTTAAATTCTGCAAGGGTTCAGTAACAGTGCAGCTTTTCAAAGGAGGATAACTTAATGGTTGAATATGAATTTATTGAGTCCCAAATTGGGCTGCCCATGAGCTTGGGTCCTAGTCCCTCTATCATGGGACAGCCCCCTGCTATTCTCTACATATAATTTTTGTCGTGTGCTGTTTATTCTTTGATTACAGTTAATTAAAACTTAATGGTTAGTGACTGGGTGTCTTAAATGTTGCAAATTATCATTTCTACTTGCATTTATTGTATTGTCTTGTTATTAAGGCAGATAACTAAACGAAAGTGGTAAGCAAAATAAGAAAGGCTCCCAAATCCAACATCACCAAATGTTCAGATGTTAATGGAGGTTACTTTAAGCCTTTAACAAAGTAATTTAAAGGAATTACTAAATCCACAATTCCTAGCCACCTTAACGTGTGCGTGGGAATGTTTCGCTAAGTGCTGATGGCTCAATTCTCGTTCCCGGGGAATAAACTAGGGACACAGTTGAGACTCCCAAACAGGATATGGTTCTAGAAATGTTGGGTTTAGAAATCACCTGGCTATTTATTGATTTGTTAAATGGCTATCTACAACTATATACTTCAGTGAAAATTCCTGTAACAGCTGAACAGTTAATTTTAGAAAAAACGGATGGTTTCATAAACAATTTTTTGTTTGTTAAGGAAAACCTGAATATAAAAAGGCATATTAATATTCCATTAAAATTCTGAGGTATGCCCCACAATGTGTCCCGTGGAAATATTTTCCATGTCACAATTTGGAAGGCCCTCTGCAATGGGTGAGTTAATAAGTGAGTGAGTGAGTGAGTAAGTGAGTGGGTGGGTGGGGTTTAACGACGCGTCGACAACGAGGCCATTTGGGCTCGTCTTCAATGAGATTTGGAATTTTTGGCATTTGGTCTTTTCCGGTCATTTAAGAGATCTTCGTCCGTAATACTCTATGTATGCCATCCTGTATATTTTAAAGGCCCTGTAACTTCTCCCAATGCAACATATCCTTGTGTAAATTGTTCACATGAAGTTTGAATTTTCATCCAACTTTTTAAAGGATCCTGGGACTGAAATGTAAAACTTCTATATTTTTGTAGGTGTGTCGATTTTTGGATTTTTGTTGGCTTGAGATTAATCTGAACATTGCAACTGATGATTTTCTTGGTAGATCTGGAATTGTTTTAAGTTTATTTTGGAGATCCTTCCATTTCAAATGTGGCTCACATGGCATTTAAAGTCTGTGCTAGAACTTCAAAAATGGCAGAATTTAAAGACTTTTACTGCCAACCGATCGCTGAAGCTTTGAGGAACATTTATATGTAAAAATCTAACAATTGTCAATTTGATATTTTGGTCATTTTTCAGTCGCAGGTTCCTTAAATAGAGATTCGTGACTTACTCATGACTCATTACAGTTCAGTTCCGTTCCATGAAGACTAAAACTGATAGTGAGCTGTTTACAACCGTGACGGCAATTGCGTAGTTAAGGAATACTATTTCAAAGTAAATTATTTTCTAACGTATTTTTATTTCTTTAATTATTAGGACATTATAGTGAAAGTAAATTTCCCCCTTTTGATGTGCCAAAATTACAATAAAACAACCCTTTTGCTTTTAAACTACCCTTAATTTAACAGGTTACAAGATAAAAATGAAATCAAAATTGCAATTTCTTGAATGTTAGTTTTTAAAAATATGTTATTACATTGCTGCACTGCCTGTTAAATGACATTACAAGGGTTTGAATGAGCAGAACAACATTTTCAGTGCTAAGATGTTACTAATTTTGTTGACTATTCCATTCATACGGGACTTGGTTGAAATCAACCAATCATGTGCATAACCTGTTTTCTTGTGTTATGATCAGGTTAGAGAAACAGCTGACTTAAGTTGACGTAACAGCCGCTATTCAAATGTCAAAAATGGCTGACTAGCTTCGGTGAACAAATAATGCTAAAATACATTAAACAATTGGAAGAGGGAAACCTCAGAACACAGAATACAAATGGAAACATGTTTGCAATCAGTTTGACAAATTTTGTATTCAACGAAATTATAAACTAACAACAGATACTCCAAACTTTTGACGTTGCCAACATCGTAAAAAAATGGAGCATCAATATGAGAATCTTGAATGAACGCTAATGTTTTACACGTTCCTTTTAGGTTAAACAGCATTTAAATAACATTTCACTGGCTATAACCTCGTTTAATTCGTGAAATAGTCTTAATAAATGCAACTCATGATAGTCAAATTCTCTGGATAAATCCTCTCGTCACTTCGTGAATCGAGAATTTATCGATAATTTCACAATCACTCGTGGCATTACTGATGAGTTTATGCTAATTTCAAACACAGAGTCCTTAAATTATCAATTAAGAATGATCATCTGTTCATTCATTTGTTTCGTACAAATCATCACTAGGCCATTCTTTTGTTTGGTCGAATTGCACTAATCGCAATGAATATATTTTATTTTTTTATAGAATTGAACATTTTCTGGTCAAACCTTTAACATGTAGTATTTAAATTCAAATTTTATTTGTGAAATAGTCCAGCCTAATTTATCACATACGAATTATTACCTGGTCATTGTTTTGTTTAGTCAGTGTCGCCAACTGTATCCCATAAATCGCTGAAAAACAATTTATTGCACGTTACAATAGATTAACGATTAAAATAGCACTCCATTTCAAATTTACAACTGTGTTTTAAACAATCATTGTTCTTTTAATAGTTGGTGTGTTTTTCCAGAAGAAAGGCTATTTGTTAATGTTAAAATAAAGTGAGTTTTATTTCAGATTATAAACTGGTTTTCTGTTATAACAAGAGAAGATCGAAATACATGTAATTCTTGGGTTTTGTTTTTTCTCAGTTGGCAGTGGTGAGTAAATCGAACTACACTAATCGAAATGAATATATTTTGTTATTTTTTTACAGGAATTTAACATTTTCTGGTCAAATGTTTGCGATATATTATTTAAATTCATATTTTATTTATACAATAGTCCAGATGAATATCACGGTTCTCAAATGCAGGCAGGAAATTGCTTCCTTCCACTCACTGGGACAGAATGACGCATTTATTCATTGTTACTGAGTTCCAGTAACGACACATTCTTATGTACAGGAAATCAAAGGCATACACATTCATATTCTACTCCTGATTAACCCACGATGTTTCTGAGGATACTTTTTGGCACGATTTATGTTTCAGAAGGTCTTCAATATTTGGTGCAAAGATGAAGTGCATAGTCTCAAAAGATAGTAAGGTGATTGCCACTTATCTTGCTGCGATATTCACTTTTCATTTTTGAACATGCTTTTTTCGCAAATATAAGTGGAGTCAAAAACTGCCACTAAAATAGATGCAAACAAACGTAATCTCGGATACTTACAGCAGTGTAGAGACATAAATAATTTGCACCCTTTCTCAGAACATTTTACGGTCGTATAATTCTGGAATGCAAGTAGTTCCAGTAGCTCGTGTGGAGCCTCACTGCGTGGAAACTTCAAAGGAATGCAAAATAGTTGGATTTTGGTTTCAAGTGTTTTTTGGTCTTCAAATTCTGAAGAGAATATCTCATACAATTGCTTCAAGCGTTTGATGTATTTTTCCAGGAGGATAGCGTTTATCATGAACACGGGACGTAAGCAAGGGAAATTGTATAAATCTGCAACTACCAGTCTTACAAATCAAGCACTTACCTTTACCGTCTTCATCTCGAAACCAAAAATATCCGTCCTCCCATTGAATTGTATGTGCTACTATATACACTCCGCGCCATCCGCCTCTGATTAGCAGGTCTGGTTCCGGTTGCCTTGGTCAGTGGTGAGGGGAAAATAACATGTGTAGGGGAGGCGAGCGTGTGCTGCAGGGTTGAGCAACCCTGGGTCGAACGTCTTACTTGTAACAATTTTTGTGTATGAAAGCGTAGAAATGTTAACGATTTCCAACATTTTCAAAATTCTGGAGAAAATCTACAATTTTGGGAATTTCAAATATATTCAGAACGTGTTACCCTCGATACTAGCCAGAAGTAAAAATCAAATTCCGGATTCGTGGTTGGGTTCACGTGGAATGACCTACTGTTCCTTTTAGTTCCTGGAAATCTCTTCCATTTTCTGAAAAATGAATAATAAATCGCCATTACTCTCCGAATATTGAGTTGACAAACTGTGTTGGTCAGTTGTAACTACAGAGAAACGACTGTCCTATTAAGCACAGGTATTATTTGCTTCATTTCTCCTTAACTGACCCAGATATTCAACACAGGGCAGGCAATATTGAGGTCAAGGCATATTTACGCATTAATGGTCTATTTTACTTGCATGCAGCACACAATGATGCAGGAAATTACGACCTAATAACTGACTTCTGTGTGATATTCATGCGCTATCAATCCAGCACTTGAAAAGTCAAAAAATATGTTTTTGTAAATCAAAACAAAAATGGGGAATTAATGAGCATTTTGCGTGAGGAAGTCTGCATAGCAACAAATTTAATTTAATTTTAGGCATGCAAAGGTGATTTTATGCACAATTTGTTACGGAAATACCCTCCACGGTGACGTGTGAGGTTCGCATTCGGGAGGTTCCAGGATCGATTCTTCTCGACGGCCTACTTTGAACTTAGGTTTTCGTGGTCTTCCCTGGGCGGTGAGCGATTGTTGCGGTGCTTTCTCGTCTCTTCCTTTCTCTGATTTCCTTTTTATTCCATTTCCTTATCTTTGAGGTGTGCTGTAGGTTTCGTGGTGTGTGGCGGTGTTGGACAGATGACGCGGATGCTTGGTCCAAGGAAAGAGTAATGAAAGAGTTCTCCACGTGGGCAGCTGCAATATTGGGCGGGTCTTCAAGCTAGGAACTGTTACGTTCCACGCGTCTCTGAGGTCTGTCTGCCTACGATCTGTAGCCTCGTGTGGTTCACTCACTTCATCCCTCCCTCCTGATTAGTATGTGAATGCTCGTAAGCTGGCATACATTGTATGTGAGCGCGTCAAGTGTTATTTCTTGGTAGAGTCCATGAAACCTGCATGAGACCAAGCGAGATTCACGCATTGCTTTAGCGATGTTATTCTAGTGTTGCACAGACCATTTGTTTATGTGCTAGTGTTTAATGTCAACTTAACTGTGATTATTTGCATTAAGGTTGTTAGCAGGGTAGTTCGAAGGACTCGAGCGCAGGGAAAATGAGTACGCAGACTGTCTCCCTCACTCGACCTCTTCTATCCCCTATCTCTCCCATGTGTCTCATTTTCCCCTGCTTTCGAATCCCCCTAGCTTTCCTACTTGCATTTTACGTTTAGCAAGCGTATCTCTCAGTGTTAAATCTTCGTGTCCCGTCCTTGGAAAACGAAGTCTTTTATTTAACAGGCTATTCAGTTTTGGAGTGTATTTTCAGTTTCATCTTGGTATCAATTTTTTTGGGTGGAATATAATGTTTCTGCTACGTATGTAGATAAACTAAAAAGAGGAGAAAATGGATTGTGTGCTGGTGCAGCTACTTCTGTAATATTTTGCTTCTGAAGCTACTTCGCAGTCTGTATTTGGGCGGTTAAGCTGTCCAGTTGAAGAACAAATAACTGAAAGGAATTGTCTTTAAAAGCGTATAAACCATTGAACCTTAAGGAAGGTCAGTTAAAATGATCTCAGTTGTTATTGCATAAATAGTTGCGCATCACTGTAAATAAATGGCGGTTAAAATGGAAACTTTGTTGCGAAAACAGATGCATTCTGATAACACTACTCAAGATAATAAGTTCACAGAGAATAAGTGTAAGAGGGCAACTGATTGATTACTGTTATCATTGCTGTGATGTAACATAGGTCACTGAAAATCGCCAATGGAGAGCCTTGCAGTAGCTATGAATAGCTGGCGCCAACAACAGACTGCTCTGCGATCAATACTTCCAATTTTAGATTCAACTGTTTTATCACACGGTCACAGGGTCTCGTTAATGTCATTTGTTTCTCATTTTTACGCCTCGTGCGTGGAACAGCAGTTTCCTCTCTTATTGATGCTGCGGTTTATTGAACTCTTGAGGCAAAATAAGAAAATAAAACAGTGATTAAAACTGGTGGCCTGCGGCATGCTTGCCCCCAATATTCCAGCTCACGTGTCACTGCTGCACGTGATGGAGAACAGCTGAGCTTCCGCATGGCGTTGCTGGTTCAGTGCACTTCATGTAATTATCACTATAGGTACTTTATGATGTAATCATGAATGTACTGTTGTAAAACAGTAGAATGTGATACAAGTGCGACAATTGCAGCATTGGAGACAAATTCGAGTTTTTTCTACTTCCGAGATTTTCTCACGCCCTTAACGCATACTATTGCATACTATTTTTTCGACGATATTCAATAATAGAAACAATCCTTGTTCGAAAAAAAAAAAGTTCATTAATAACACCTGTTGAACATGTTGGTTCCAGTAGCAAGGTTACCAACATTAAAATTAGTGACGAACTAGCGATCAATCAACCATCACTTAAAAATTAATAACTTGCATGAATGAAGTCGTAAGTAAACATTAACAAATAAAAAGCAGGTAATATTTACAGGTAAAGTTCAACTATTAAACATGATTATATATCAGGACTGCCGAGCGGGATGGCTCAGGCGTTAACGTCTGTGGCCCGCGCTTGGCAGGTCGCGGGTTCGATCCCCGTGGCCGCGTACTCTGACATAGTTTTTTTCCGAGGTCTCCCCTTGTCACTTAGGCGCACGCACTGGGGTACATTCTTTCATACCACGGTTTCCTTTCCATCATTTCCGTTCATTCAATTTCCTTATGATCTTTCAGATGTGCTTTCAGGCGAATGTTGTTGACGGTGCCAGACAGATAGCGCGGGTACTTGAGCATGGTAACTGCTGTTCTCGGCGGTAGGTGGCGTTTGGGCGGCAACTGTCCTACGTCAGAGGGGACACTATTGCGACGCCATCGGACCGACGGAGCGGTATAGTGTGTGAGATTTAAGCTAAAACATGGAAAGTAGAGAGAGATAGAACTATATTCTTCAGTGCAGTTCGTAATCTTTAACTGCCTAATCTCATATCCTTTGCTATTGAAACTTACCATTTAAATTCTGGATTGCAAAGATTGCAGAGCTATTTCCCAACACCTTTTTGTATCAATACGAAAACTAGCGTAGCTAGGACGGACATATCAGGATATTTTCCACATTTATGTAAAAACTTCCATATTTCAAAAGGATGACTGATTTTGAGAGACTAGGCAATAAAGGGTGACTGGCAGTGTTTATCAGCAGTTGGACCGTCATTAGCGCACCCGCCCCTCCTAGAACCGTCAGGTAGAAGCTCAAGGTCATGTTTCAACTTAAATCTAACACACTATAGTTCCGGCCTGTGCCACACCGGACCCGCGGTATGTGGTGGCTGCTCAGCGGGCCCTGGCGCCGGAATGTAAAGATCTGAGCACTTGTTAGGGACTTCCGCGCGTCGCTCTGGCCTGCCTAGCTGCAACCCTGTGGCACTCTGTAGTTCCCTCACTTCATCCCTGCTCCTGGTGGGTGGCAGCCATGATAGATCTGAGTTGGTCACGGTGCTCGAGGTGTCCCCCTCCTTGTTTACCCTATACCTTATATGTCAGGACTTCAATAATAAATATCAAACTTTGGAGCATTTAATAAACGTATAAGAAGGCAACAAAAGACACATAGGTTGGGTTACCAGCATTGAGTATAACAGGAAATAAACAGAGTTCTAGTTGACGAGGATGTGAATTGTACTACTTAGATGGAATCGGCTAAATTCATGAATATCTGCTAGATATTTTTGTAGTCTTCTGTTCGTTTTTAATTAGTAGAAACCATTGCAGCTAATCAAACAAGAAAATCTAATGTCCCCAGTGATGTCTATAGAATATTTATGACATAACCTACGTTCCAGTTTTTTATAAAATACTGTCTCAATATTGAGTGAACATTTTAATGCCCAAGGCTTGCTGAGAGCAATCATTTTCACGAAATTTTAAATGTATTTTAATCTCGTGCAGCATACAAAACTAAAACGCAAATGAGGGTAATTATTTTAATTACATATTAAGATGTAGGTGGGGACTTGTATGTTTTGGAGATAATGGATGATATAAATTGAAATGTTGGCAGCAAATTGAAAAACAAATTACATACAATTCTACGTAAAAAAGGCAATTATCGGATATTAATCTGTTGTGTGATTGTTGAGAATTTATTTTCGTTAATAGTATTATATGAAGTATAGTTTCAGAAATCAAGTAAAAGATTGTAGCATTGGATTAAAACGTTTTAATTCACCACTATGATTGTAACTAGCATTTAGCTTGCTAGCAACTACAGAACAAGCTTAGGTTATGTGGCAATAATGGATAAAACGCATTTAGTGCGTCAATCAAGTTAACGTGAGGTGGTGTTCAAAGAGTAGTTGTCAAAGTCCATATTCCATGAACTGTTTTCTCACACTTCCTGAGGATGAAGTATCTGGAAGCTACTCGAAGCTACCAGGTGCCAGCTGTTCTCAAGGTCAGGCTGCGTGAGGGGAAAAAGCGTTCTTTGTTCTCTCCAGACCTGGCTCCCCTAGTTTCACAGGGTGCCTAGGGTAAGGAATACCCAAGTTCCTAGCCTACGAAATACGAATACTTTGTGAATATCTGAAAATAATCTAGCGGTTTACCCCAACCTTTAAGGAAGAATTACAATATTGCTCTCGATGTTAATAAACAGATAAAAAAGCTTATAATGACTAATATTTGCAGTAGATCTCATTACGCTGCAGTAAAACATGAATACAGAGATGATCTTGTAAGCTCCAAACTTCCATTTACGTAAGTTCAATAAATATATTAAAAATTGTATGCATTTATTCACACGACTTTCTTTACCCATTCTTTTACAAGCTATTCTTGGAGAAACTTATTCGTCGATATGTTTCTTGAAATCCAGACACTGCACATTTACACACATTTTCCTATTATAGGAAAGATGTATTAGGCCAACTAAAACAATAGTCATATTTTCAAAAACAAAATCGCTATGTGTTTGGCTTTGAAGTTCCATGCTCCTTACATGACGAGAGAAAACGAATAGGGACTTCCTACTTCACAACAAGATGTAAGTATTCGTAAATTTAAACCAATAACAATACATTTTATTTGACTATTTCATTAATAGAGACCTTAAATTATCACCCGGTGATTCTTTTGTTTTGTACAAATCACTAGGTCATTCTTTTGTTTAGTCAGAGTCGCCAACTGTATACCATATATCTGTGAAAAACAATTTATTACGCATTACAATCGATTAACAATCAAAATAGCTCTCTATTTCAATTTGACTACTGTGTTTTAACGATTGTTCCCTTAATAATTAATATATTTTTCCAGAACAAAGATTATTTGTTAATGTTAAAAATAAAGTGAGATTTATTTTAGATTATAAACTGATTTTCCGTGGTAACAACAAGAGAAGATCGAAATATATGTAATTCTTGGGTTTCGTTTTCCTCAATTGTCAGTGTTGAGTACTGAGTTACTATGCTATTCGAAATGAATATATTTTAGGTTATGCTTTTAGAGGATTTAACATTTTCTGGTCAAATCTTTGCGATATAGTATTTAAATCCAATTTTATTTGTGAAATAGTCCGTATCTTGAGCTCTCTCTTCAATAGAATTTACGTGTAAATATAAAGCTTTTTGATAGGCGTTACATTTATTTTAAAAGGTGTATCGAATGTTACAGGACCCGAAGGAAATCAAGACCAGTACTTGGGACTTCAAAACTAACGACAATTAATGTTGCATTGCCTGTACTTGGTGTAAGGCTTTAACCTTGCACTGTGCAACTAAAAATTCGCCTTGGCTATGCGACTTTCTCTTTACAGCTGTGTTCAACTGCAACAAGCTTGTGATTTCATCATTTTAAATAGATAGTTCAGCACAATAGCACTGCATTCAAGTAGACAATGCTGAGTATTTCACAGAAAATGCAGATATTCACAGCAAAGAGACCAGATACACACAGGATTTACACAGGATATTTATAGTTATTGCAAAAAGGCATAGTCTTATTTAATTCGCTTCCATTATATATAGACGAATTACATATGAAAAGAATAAGTTCGATAGCTTTAAAATGATAGGTATCTCACTACTCACACTGACGAGAAATTTCATTCAGAGTTAATATGTAAATAATGGAGTATACTACCCTCAAATGTACTAGTGTTATTTCTGACATGATCTACATCCTACAGTTAGACTCCTTTGGTCTAATCTCACTAAAGGATCTACAAATCGAAATAGATCAGTACAATATAGTATGCAGGTGAGAAATAAGTTTTCTGGCAGCCTGTAGCTCCGCACTAACGCGCCTCACATGTTTTTTATTGTGCGCTATGGTCAGGTAAAGAGACCACGATAGCTGCATTTCTCGACACGATGACGAAACTGGTGGCTATGTACTACGTACGAAATGCGAGCCGAACAATCGCAAAGTCCTTATCACATCGTCACCGATTACTTTTTCATGGAAACAGAATAGTGTAAAGATAAGACCTGAATGCTTTAAACAGCTCGTGTCACGTAATAACTATGGAAATCAGATCACATTTCTCACAGAGTAGTATTTACTACGTTTCCATGGGGAACTTAAATGGAATTGAGTTCAATCCCATTTTCAATACGATCCGCGTTTCCATGTTGATTTAAATCCGGAATGAGATCGATTTGGTTACGTAAGGCTCAAGCATAAATATTTCAAGCTTTTATGTTGGTCACTTGTTTCATGTTGGCGATCCTGTAAAACATGCTTTCTGCCTACTTTAAGTAAATTTTGAGGTTAGTGGATGTTTTTGAGAAGAATATATTGCGAGATTATAGAAGCAATAAAAGTGGCTTTGTTGTTTTGTTTTATTACTCCACTTTCGCTAAGAAAACAATGACGAGCGTGTAGCGTGTTACAACGGGCACGATAGAAATTAGCATCTTTGGGGGATTCAAATTGATTTGAATTTGGTATTTCCATCCAACACAATTTCGATCCGATCCCACTTCTAAGAGAATCGGATTCAAGGACTCAGTTCGATCAATTTCCACACAGTATTCAATTCGGAATGAGAATTCAAATCAAACCGATTTTAATTCCCCATGGAAACGTAATATGTACATATATTTGACGTATGACAAATGTTTTATCATAGTTTTAAGCAGCACCGCTGTTGTGTGCATAATTATATAACTGTTGTTAATTGAGCATCCAATGAAATTTGTCATAACCTTAATTTTTCAGTGTTGATTTTATTTTGTTCTTTGATATTTCAAGAAAATTTCCCAAAATATTATTTAGCATTCCAACAAGAGATGCCCCCAGAATATCTCGCATATGCCATGCCCACTTTTAATGAATATTTTATGTGCACAACGTTACCTCTGTTTTTGTTAGCATGTGTTTTAGTTTTCATTGTAGTTTCCGAGTGCGAAAACTCAAAATGAGAGCATAATTTTGTATTCTAATTACATAACTAAAACGTTATTAATAATTGAAGGGTAAAATTTTGGGAGGTTTTTATTGTTTTAGTAAACTTGTATCCATATGCTTAAAACGATTTGATAATATTTATTCAAAACAGTTTAACAATACGCTAACAGTTCTATTTAAAGCATGTTTATTACTTGTGCATTATTTTGCCTAAAAAATAAAGTAAATTATTAAAAGTTATTTTAACACGTTATATGGTGTAGAATAAATTTAAAATATAAATCCTACAGAATTTCTGGTGGATAGGTATACGAAGAAAAGCATGCACAGTATCATGCAGATGTGAGCTTCTTTTGTTTGGATTTATTACATTATAATTAGACACACATTTACATTCCCTTCACACTTCCAGGCCGTGGAGAGGACGAGGAATACTTCATACTAAAGAAAAATTCCCACCCTGCAGCTGAATCGAACTCGGGACCTCGGGATGTAAAGGGTAGCATTCTGACCACTAGACCACAGAGGCTATCTTCATTAGATTTGCTTTAAATTGGTTTATTTGCATAGCTCCCTTTAATTGATATGGACCACATTGGGGGCTTTGACTTGATAATTATGTTAATCTTTGTTTTAATGTTAAAATTAATTATGTTAATTACTCCTTGAACTGTAGGTTATATTAATCTTGACTTTTAATGCTTTTAATACATTCACTTCCATATTGATATTTTCAGAATCTGGGTAAAGGAACATTCTCTGCCCTAGCTAGGAATCGAACCTGGGATCTCTGGGTTGACAGACCGGAATGCTAGCCGCTCAATCACAGAGACAGTCTATAATTTATTTCATTATTTAAAACCATTTTGTCTGTTAACGACTCTGTCAATTGCCAGGATCATATTACCGCCGGCGTGCCGGAATTTCGTTCCGGAGGAGTTATTTTACATGCCAGTAAATCGTTTAACATGGTGATGTAGCTAATACACTTTAACCATCGGGAATCAATAGACCAACGCCTAACCAAGTGAGCCACCCAGACCGACATGATTTAATTTGTCAAGCTACTAAAGTCTGCAACACTTCAATATCCCAAAGTTATGAAAAAGAGTGATGAACCCTAAGTCGACATGTTACAAAATGGCAGCACGTCATCAAGCGCTTCCGCTGCTGCGTCGTTGTTTTGGTGCCATATTGAATTTTCTAGAACTTCCCGCTTCCTCTCCGATATTTCAAGACATTCCAGTGTGCTTACTCTGTTATCGAAATATGTAATGCAAGAAACCTAGCCTTCGATTTAAATTGTGAAAATCATCATTATAGGCATTTTTTATTGCTTTACTTCATAGAAGGTTCATTAATAAGATGCAAAACTCAGTCGGTGATTTAAAACAGAGTGCGTGCTAGAAAACAACTTTCGAATGAAATACAAAACGATATTATTTTCACATTTGCAGCACATCACTAAAATAGCAATTATCCTTCGCTAGATAGAAAGTATACTGTAGGTTCGTATCTTCGAAGAAGAAATTTAAATTTTCCACATTGGTGTTGTTCTTTTACACGTTTATCGACAGTTTATTGTTGTTTTATTCCAATAAAGGAAACAAGAATACCATAATACATATTAGTTTCAAGTGAATATTTGAACTGTTGCGTGCAAATATAAGATTAAATTACCTCACTGAAGTCAATAAAAATGACGTATAGAGAAAATTTGTTTATAAGTTGAAAGGAAAATTACGTCATAACAGTTCACAAATGTTGTAACATATACTTTCAACGTTATTATGCATATCTGAAGAAATTAGGGCAATTTTATTAAAAAAAATGTAACATTTCCAAATTAATTATACAACTTGGCTGTACATGGGGGAGGGAGTGGAGTCATTCCAAATCTACGAATTCGGTGCCAAATAGATACTAAAAGAGCATTTTTCTGAAACCCACCTGATTTGATATCACTGATTTTCTCTAACCTTCATTTTATTGTAGTTTTATAGACTATTAAATGCTGATTTTTATATCTATTTAATACGAGTTGCAATTAATATCTGGGGGATGAGATTTCAGTTATATAATATTTTTGTTACATTCATTAGGATAGGACAAGATCATGTGTTAAGGTGGTTGGTAACAATGAACTCACGAGAAACAAATGAACGGGCACTTTCAGAATATACTCGTATTTTAAATATGAGAAAATTTAAAAGTAGGTGTTCCATTTCAGATAAAATATTCCCATTCCCAAGCACACCTTCTATGCTTGGGAATACATGTTAAATATTACATTATAAATTATAATTTATACAAGTTAATATTTACTCAATAAATTTTTATTTAATATTTTTGCTTCTCAGTTAGCAAATGACATTTCAGAAGACTTACCGCGTGTTACAGAAATTCAAGGCATACATTTTATTTGCCTTGTGTTATATCACATTGCACTTTAATCACCTTTGCTATCAATTTTTTAAATTAAATCTAACAGAAAATTTTCCAACTGAACGGCGGAAAATTATGTATAAGTCTTCCATCTTTTACACTTAGAAGAACCCTGCACGATTTTTCGTAGTCACACCATTTCATTTTAAGCGCTGGGCTTTGTTTTTCTAAAAAAATATATTTCTCTTTTCCCCCCCCCCCCCTTTTTTTATTAATTCAGGCACTCTCAAAATTATCGAAACCTTTGTTGATAACTCGTAATCGAATGTTCAGGTGGTGAATGGCAGAGAAATTCAAAATTAAGGTTTAATTCGCTTATGAAAACTAGATTTACTGGTATCTTTCCACCATCTAATTTATTTTAGGTATACGCATCAATCGGGAAACAAAGCTACACATTATAATAAAGATATTTCTGTAGTGTGCCCTCTGAAATATAACGATCTCTGTTGCGCAGCATTAGCGAGAAATAAATACCGCATGTGCTTAGGCATCATAAAGGAACACACGCAGTGCTTTGTTTGACATGCGCAAGGCTGCAGTAATATCCATGCGTTGTCATCTACCCACTTTTTGTAACAACTGACTTTAAGATTTAACCTTACAATTAACTGTATACATGTCTAAATTAAAAAAATAAAGCTAAGTATTTCAGCCACATATTAAATCCAGTTTGAACTTGCATGAGCAAAATAATCAACTACGAGGGGTTTACATGGACGTCTGTAATTTTCGCTTCCAATTGGAGGTTTTGAAGCGAATGAGATCAGCGGGTCAAAATTGTAACCAATCAGAAAGCGAGTGTTGGCCGTTTGACGCGTGCGCAATGACAGGCGTCGGGGAAACTCCCCTCCTCGCACGGGTCGATTAAATACAGTGGCAGGTGAAGAGCAAGCATAGTTTTTCAGTATCTGTTGTGTCGTGCGTTTTAACGTTGCGCTTTATAGTTTCCCAGTGTCAGTGAGAGTCTGACGACTGGAGGATTTTCCCCACTCTCAACGAAGAAATCATGGTTGGAATCTAAAATAAGAATTAATAGTCTCACGGTGCTTTTGCGCCCAGTGAAGACTCCTAAGATCGGAAGAAAAGAAGTTACCATCAGTCTTTAAAGGATTTTAACACCTTAGGCGACAATCACGTCGTCGCCCACATTTAACAAGCTGCATTGACGGCCGAGGAGAAACTAACACGCAGACGACGTTGAACATCTTAGAAGAAGCGTCTGCATCAATAGCAAGCTTCAAGAGTGTTAAGAACTTCTGGATCGTAAAGTCAAAATAACAACAA
This sequence comes from Tenodera sinensis, assembly GCA_030765045.1. Taxonomy (NCBI): domain Eukaryota; kingdom Metazoa; phylum Arthropoda; class Insecta; order Mantodea; family Mantidae; genus Tenodera; species Tenodera sinensis. The sequence continues at coordinate 118,650,667 of CM060969.1, read as the reverse complement.
TAACCATGCCGAAGAGCTCCACAAGTTTTTACACCAGTAACATGTCGCTCGCGAGCTTAGATCGAGCCAAAGATATCGTGAAAGGCTCATTAAAGGCGCTTAACATCGGAGCGTCTATGGAACATCGAATGGAATGCGAGCAGCCAATCCTACAATCATCGAGCAGCAAATCATCCGTCAATAAAGAGGTAAGTCGATGATAGCGTTATTGTAAGCGATCGATGTAGCTGCCATGTGGACATTGCATCATCGCTGCAGCCATGTGCTTCTTTGCCGTCTACTGTCAGCTATTGGGTTGCAGATTTCGCAGGCGTTTCGTGTTTCGCAGTTTTACAAAATTTGGCAATCTTTAGCAGCAAAGGCCTTGCTCATTTTGGGTTTTGTTACTTAACCATTAGAAATATTTTTACGACTTTCCTAGTAAAATTGTTCAAAGTTTAGTTTTGATGCCATTTTTAATATTTCATTTTAGTGAAATATTAAATCGTTTCGATATTAGGTACTATAAGTAAACTTTCTATCCTATGTACAGTATGTTTGTACTTTTAGCGTATCATATACTTTAAAGCTTCAAAGAGAACGGGAAACCAAAAAGAATATTCTAGAAATTTCTCTTTTACTTTGCTCTTTCCTATGACATACGTTGTCTTTTATGCTGTTTCATTAAATGCACTCGGCGCACGACTATCATTTTAACACATTATGTAAGATTTTTAGCATAATATGAAGTATTACATGTTGCACAGTCCTGCAAAATGCCGCAAAAAATCGATAACTTGAATGCTATGGCTGCAAACATGCGCGGTTCTTACTTTACCTAGGAGCTCGAAAAATCAATAATGGCTTGCGTTTGCTATGCTGGAACCGGGTCACCAATATGGCTTAACAATTCCTTGTTGCACTTAATAATATTTACGTAAAACGAAATAAAATTTAAGGCAATTGATATTTGTGCCTTTGTACGAAGTAAAGGGTGTAGCGTATACAGAAATTTTTGAGGACTGAGGAAATTATACTGGAGCTGTTTCATTTGAAACTTGCGTTATGTCTAGCTAACTATTGCTTCTTTATCCCCATCAAACAGTAGGGTGAGGGAATGAAGATAACTATTTATAAGTAGGAACAACTTCTAGAATTTGAAAGTATGGCTGCATTACATTAGTAGGTATTCTAAGATTTCAGCTTGACGTGTAACTAGTTAAATCAGAGAATATGTGCTGAAATAAAGCAAATTTTGTTATGTCCCAGTAGCAAAAAATGCTCAATGGATACCACTTGCATTCATACATATTTACAGAATGTTCAAAATCATGTTCAACATTTGGGTTGGATCCAACTACATTGCAGTTGTTTAATGTTTATAAAAGGAATTTTGACTGAAAATGCATTGCAGCCAGTTTTGACATCTGCATATTGATAATTCGTTCCAACCAATTTGTGGTGCAGTACATGTCAAGAGTTCAGTATATAGCAAACTGCACTTGCAGATTCTCTCTGTATCCAATCCAAACCAAGGCATATCATTAGATGAATGATATTAACTGATCAGGGGTTGGTATAGACACGTGGATCGTGAAGCTAGTTCATTACAGTTTTGTAAAGCTTTAGGTTTTATTAACAGTCGTATGAAAGATGTAGTTGATTATTAAGGGAGAAACACAACCATGTTAATTTTTGTTCTTTGAGTATTCTAGGTCTCAAAATATGACATAGCAAATAAGGATACTTGATAATATTAGAACTAGAATTGGATATTTGCCTATTTTTCTCCTTTGTTTAGAATAATTATATGCTTTATGGTTTTCCTGAGTAATAACAGCTTCCTTCTATTATACCATTTAGTGGTGGCCTGCAATGTAAAATATTACTTTGATGCAAGGATTGTTAATTCTTCAAAGAAGAATGAAACAACGTGGAATATAATAAAATGCCAAACTCACAGTTCTGGACCTGCCATTGGAAATAATATATCTCTGACAGTAAATAATGTAGTTGTAAAGATCTAGCCAACATCCTCAATCACTTCAACACTTATGGATGGAGTAATATTGCCACAAATAATAATAACCACCATTCTAAACTCGTCAGAAATGAAAGTAGCATCTTCCTTAAACCAGTGACTGTAAAGAAGTAATTAAAATCATAAGATCTCTAAGAAAGTGCTTCTTGGCTGACCCTGATCAAGTACCGGATTGTATGGGATTACAACGTTCCATTTGCACAAAAAAAAAATATTTATCAAGGGTTTTGCGTATTACAATGTCATTTTTGTAACTGTACCTATTTATTGATATAATTTATCAATGTGATATTAACTACAGAGTTGCAATAAATGTTATGCGGACGGAGTCAATGAGCCATTGTTGACAACATGGCTGAGGAAGTTTGTAATACCAAGATTCCTTTCCTGACCTCAGAAGTTGCATTATTTTGTGAAGTAAATAAACTTGTGGCTACTTAGCACAGTAAAGTGCATATTAAACAAACAATTTGCAAAGGTAATTGTTTACTACAGCAAAATGAATTGTTATATGACTAGTTGATATTTGATGTGTCTAAATGTTTTCTCATGTCAAAAAGTGTTCTAAAGTGAAAAATGAATAAATTATTGTGGCCACTTCATTGCTTTTTATTACTGACTATGTAGTGCCTGTTAAGGTCTATTTGGCCTATTTTAAGCCTATTGCACTGAGCTTTAATGATAATCTTGTTTAATACTGCAGTATGTTTTTGTTGGTATTAAATACCCTTTTTTGTTTCTGTTGCAGCAACTGCAAGGATGGACACCATTGCTTGTGCTGACGGGGGTGGCCACGACCATTGGTTGTTCCCTTCCTGTTGGATACAACATTGGCGTGATGAATGCTCCAGCACATGTAAGTTGATGTTTGCATAATTGTTTAAAGTGATATAAGTTTAGAAAGTATTCTTTGATTTTACAGTATTTGACAACTTTTCCAACACAAGATTTTTTTCTAAGTCCAATGTGACAGAAATTTTTTCCAAAATCCAGCATGAAAAGATCATTTGTAGTCTGCATTTATAATACTTTGGTGTAATTCAGTGCCTGAGGGCATTTATTAATATTACAGCATTTTATTGCATAATGCTGACACCACAATGTAAATGCCTATTCCAGTAAATAAAATTTAAAAAAAATAAAGGTAATCTTGTACCTTGTGAAATGAGCAATTCTTGTCTGCGAGTAATAGCAGACAAATTGTACATGCAAGAGGGCGTAAATGCATCATTGCAGAGGTCGGTGTCAGTGTGGGCAGTCACGTGTTACCGCACAGAGGTGTGGTGAGAGATAGCATTTTGAGGGGAAATTTCACAGACCCCACAGATACAAGATAACCAAAATAAATGAGATAAAAAGAAATGACTTTGGAGTTATTGAATTAAGACTCATCTGTTATTTACAAAATTGTTAATGACGCTGTTGACTACTTTTTAACTGACATCGATATCATGAAACTACAGAACAATCCTGTAATTGGGCCTGAAAAAAAGGTAAGATAGGTAAAATAAGAAGTGAAAGTGATTGAAGATTTACTATACGTAAGCTCTCGTGAAAATAATTATAGAAACAAACAGCCACAATTGAAGAATAAGATGTAATTCATGTGGCACATATTAACCAAATGTTTCACCTCCCTTGCCAGACCATTTGCTTATTGCTTGTCATGTCTGATAATTCTCATGTTTAGGGTACTTGAACCAATTATGTTCATTGATAGACTAGCCACCATCTCAGCAGTTGGCAAACTGATGGTATCAACGAGGAACATATTACAATATGTTGTATACCTTATAATCTCTCCCATGAACGTAACAGGTTGCTGTGGTGGCATGTTATTTTTCAATATTTCTTGATGGTAAACACCTGGAATATGGCTGAGCGGTTAGACTGTTCACCTATCACCAAGGCAGCGTGGGTTCGATCCCAGGTTCTCCAGTTTCCTGTGCCACTGATTCCACCAATTGCTCCATCTTGACCTTTCCAATCATTCATTTCACCTGAATTTCATATCATCTTCTTCCTCACTCCCATACCTGGTGCTGGGCTGAACAGCTGCTTCCAGGTCTTCACTCTGCATGGTCCATAGGTTCGTCTGCTCCCCAACAGGTATCTGAGGCCTAAGAGGTGCAAGTCCTCCATACGGAGAGGGTAATAATAATAAGAAAAAGACCACCACCACCTGCAATATTAATGTGACAGTTATGTGGTAAAATGCTTAAGTCCTGATTGCATCTTTAAATTAAGGTGTGGCTATTGTGCGATAACAATGATTATGTGATGAAATAGGGTACTTATTTTCTTACTGAGCATGTAGCCATGTTAGCTTTCTTGCTCCAGTAAATCAATACAGCCAGCAATTGTTTCTTTGGAGGCAATTCTGTATCATTGTAGTAAGCAGTGAAATCAATTAATTCTATGAGCCAATTCTAAAAGTTTTAAATACTGCAAGAAATCTCAACCTTCTCATCTCGAACTGCAATAAATTCTGCTTGACTGTAAATGTGAAGCAATAAAATCTGAGGGAAAACATGGGCAGCACTGAAAATGACAAGCCGCTAATTGCTTTCACACATTTCTCTGTAATTATTAAGATGTTTGGGAAATTTTTCATTTATTGGCTAAAAGTGTCAAATTTTGTGCATGTTGGTTGTAATGCAAGAAGCAGTATGGTTGGTATTCACCGCACGTAGTTGAATCTTTGGACTTGGATAATATTCTTATGACACGTTTGAAATTTTTTCATTATTTGTTTTACATTTTTGCAGATCATCCGAGAGTTCTGCAATGTAACTATAGCTGATCGTTATGGATTCGAGATGGGACCATCTCAACTTAACATCCTATGGTCCATCATCGTATCAATATTCCTTGTAGGCGGAGTGACCGGGTCATTGAGCGGAGGCTGGGTGGCTGATCGCTTTGGAAGGTAAAACACAAGAATAGATTAGACAACTGATGGAAAAAAAAAAAACGTGAGCAAATGGAAGATTTTAAAATTTCTTTGTATTTGCAGGAAAGGAGCCGTAGTTATTAGCAGTGTACTTGGAGTAGTGGCGGCAGTTTTCTTCATTTGCTCGCGAGAAGCAGGTTCGGTGGAGTTGCTTCTTCTGGCTCGTCTTCTTGTTGGTCTCTCCTCTGGTAAGGAGTTGGTGGTTAATAAGCATTGTAAAATGAAACACATGGGCATTAAGTTTCAGGATGACAGTAAACAAATGTGTTTGACTTGTTTTTCTTTCCTACAGGCCTGACTACTAGCACCATCCCCATGTATCTAACCGAAATTGCTCCAATCAGCATCCGAGGTGCCATGGGTGTCTTGTGCCCTCTTGGACTCACTGTCGGCGTTCTGGTTAGCCAGATTTTGGGTCTCAAGGGTGTTCTGGGTAAGTAATTCCTAACATTTGGTTGTAAAGCTCATAAGTAGCAAACTAGATATTTTACATTCTGTTACTGTTTAGAAAGACTGTTTCCAGATAGGAAACCGGAAAGTTGAGAGGAAATGTACAAGTTCTTAGAAATGTTCAAAGTTATGTGCCAAACTACATCTTGATAATTGCCTTTTAGCATGTATATATAAAAGCTCAATAGAAGAATTATACAAGTTCTAACTATAAGATAAATTGTGTATTGTAGCGAGATCTACATTTTTTGTATAGTAAGATTTGGTCTATCTCTTACGGTTTAGCAGTTATGCAAAAGTCATCTAGAGTAAATAAAACTTCATGGGCTACAGCCAGAAAATTCAAGATATATATTTCATTTGTCATAAAAATATCTCAATTATATGGCATTTTAATAACATTGTTTGAGCCATTTTCAAGAGAATAAAAATTTTCCATGTAAAGGGTAGTTTAGGGTGAAGTAGTTTTCTTCAAAATCTTCGTGTCACATCCTTGAAAGACATTAAACTTAAATGCGAACTTCGATTTTTAACAGACTTTTCATTTTTGAACTGTGCTGTCCTCAAACTGACAGACAGACACACACATGGACCTTTTATATAAAACTGCTTTTTTTTGGATTCATTTGTTTCCTGTGAAATCTCGACATCAAATTTTTGGGCGGAATGCAATACTTCCTCTACTATACATAATAGAGAAAGTAAAAACAGTAACTCTCGTAATAAAGTGCCATTTAAACAACATGGAACATGTGATGGTTCACTCAGAGTGGAGAAGTGGAAGAACTGTATATTAGAGCTTCTGTCAGCTATTTACTAGCATGCCAAATAGGTTTGGTATTTAATGTGTAACTACTAATTGTATATTTGTTTTTTAGGACAAGAGAACACATGGCATTATCTCCTGGGTCTCTATGCTGTCCTCATCATCCTGTCTTCGATGGCTCTTCCGCTCCTACCAGAGAGTCCCAAGTACCTGTACATAGTTCGAGGACAGGAGGAAAAGGGCATCAGTGGTATGTCTGCATCCAAAAAGAATGTTACAAATGTGGGCCCCGTAACAGAAATAGAAACATACACATCTTTTTTTTTATTCAGTATTAAAACTAGCTTAGTAATTTTATTTTTATTTTTGTAATTTTCATTTAAAAGGAAGGGGCATTTGTTATTTTAAATCTTTCTCGTAGGTAACAGCATTATAATCTAGCAGCTGTAATATTACTGTGAAAAGATCTGTCACTGAATACAAATGAGGCCTAGTCTGTAAATATTTGTTGATTTATATTGCTTCACTGTTTCTAGCTTAAGTTTTTTATTTATACCGACCATTACACTTTTGAGATAGAAATTGTACATTAAAATGCCTCGTGGGAAAGATTAATACTGTTATTCTATAAATTAGATTGTTTAGCAAAGGTATATGTAAATATCTTTTATAATTTAAGAGGTAGAACCGGAACTTAAAAATTCAATGTTTGTCACAATAGCTCAGTGGTAGAGCGTCCGCCCAGCAAGCGGAAGGTCTGTGGTTCAAATCCCAGTTGTGGCATTGAATTTTTAAGTTCCGGTTCTACCTCTTAAACTTTGCCCACACACGGCTTGTGTGTTTAAAAACACCAACAGTAAGTTTGTTGGCATAAATAAATAATAATCTTTTATAATGTTTAAATTATCATGATATATTATAATTAAAGTCCCAAGGTGTCAAGATCGATAGGAGATATATTCAGGGTCAATCATGACGTGATTGACGGAACATAAAAGAATCGGCAAAATAGCCAGTTGGTTATCATAAATATGCAGTAACTAGGTAAAATAAATAGTTATCCCCATAGGGATACAGTTGGGTGATCATATCGTTGGAAAAGAGAATCCGTTAGTATTCTGATATTCAGTAAAGTAATTGGAATACATAATGTAGTAGTATATGTGAAAGAATTCAAAAGAAGATATATCTTTGTGAGAAAATACTTTGTAAAGAAAATGCAAAGGTAGCATCCCTAAAAGGTGAAGTAGTCGCCTTATGGTCAGGGGAGTCGGCATGCTGACCCCCACCACCCCCGACCTACACTCTTCCATGGCCTTGGCTGTGGCTGGAGGACGCAGCGGCCGTGCGATGAGGGTAACCTCTGCATAGGGGAGATGCCCTAGAGATTATTTACTATAATGCGAAATTGCCAAATTGATAACTTTGGGACACATGAGTAACAAATGATAATTGAATTCACAAAAAAAAAAACGTGATCGTCATTAAAAGCTATAACATAAAGCCAGAATTCATCTGCTTGCACCCATAATGCCCTGCAGATAAAACTAATAAAAACTGCTACACTTTGTAAAACAAAATGATTTTTCTGCACCCATAACTGTTGAAACTAATTAGTATGGTTTCTTGTCCAACAAAAATCAATTGTCCTAAAGCATTTTTTATGTTCAGATGGGGATGCTATTTGCCATTATTGAGGCTGCTTGACTATGCTGCTGTTAACCATAAAAATCAGAACTTTTAACAATATGTTACTTTTGCAAAAATCAAATGTTTAAACCTTTAAGTTCAGAAAAGTTATCTTTTTAAGATAAGTGTTTTATTTATTTTATATTCTATAAGGTTTTGATCACAATCAGAACTTTGACTACAGAAGTGCTGCTTCTAACGTGAAATTATTGTTAATGAAATAATTCTTGGTTTTGCAGAAAAGTAAATGGTTGCTAGAGCCAGGAATTACTGGTGTTTGGCACATACAATCAAACTACCACTGTACGTTTGACATCATCTGTTTAACACTGACCAATAACATTTTTTGTCTAAATGCAGGTTAGCTTTGAAATTTACTATGATAAAACATTTTTCCCCTGGATATCTTCTACGTTGAAGACAGCCATGCACAGTAAACGAAAGTATGCTGTGAGTGAGGACAGGAAATGTAAATTTGAACAACTTTTCATTGGGGTTTCCAGCTTTGGAGACTTCACTATTGATTGTGCATGGCCACATTTGAGTTTCTCTTTTTAATTACTTTACATTTTCTATCAAAGGAAATGTAATAGCACTTCTTTTAAGAAAACTTGTTAAGAAATGCAAAAATTAGAGCCCATTGGAAGTGGAAGCACTTCTGTAGTATAAGGAGTTCTATATGTTAGGTTTAATTTTGTTTAAGTATTCACATTGTTTTCGATGATCAATGGCATACGATTACAAGTCTTTCGAAGCTTCAACTGTAACTGGAGAACTAATTGTAAGTTTTGTGATTGTTTGTTGTCAAATGTTTGAAGGTGTAAGGTTTATTAGAAGTTCTGATCACGATTACTGCAGAATAGTGATTTAATTGCTCTTGATGTGATAATATGCAGACATGCGAGCGAAGCTTGTGAACTACGTCATTTACCAAAAATTGAAAGAAAATAAATTTGTGATACAATTCAAGCTGAAATGTTATCATCCATTACATGAACACTGTATTCTGCTTATTTAAAATGCATAGCTCATTCCTTTGATGTGTAGAGGAAAACTGGCAAATAGTGGAGGGGGGACGAACCTGCAATTGTTTGCAGATGGCAGGTTCATTGCATGAAAAGACCACTGGAAATAGTTCATAACAATGCTTAGCTCACATGTGTGTTCTGACCTTTACAAATACCATTCACACGGATGTAATAGTAATAATCAGCATCCAATCACAAATACTTCAGTTATGGGGACAAGCTGTGAAAGCATTGAACCTTGAGATCATGGTAAAGCCCAAACTGCCCTTTTTTAAAATTTGTTGCTCTTTTTTTGTTGCGCATCTCTTTGCATAAGGTTTGTGAACAAAAAGTCAATTGTACTCCTTTCATAATATATGTTCAATAATTCTGCTTGAGCTCATTATTAGGTATGTGCATGGTTTCCCAGCTGTGATAGAGTTTGCCTGTTGGAGTAGCCTACCTGTAGCTTCAGTTAATGTAACTTTAAGTGCATACTAACAATTAAGGCATCTAGTAACAAAGATGGACACGAGCCGGTCGACATGGGTACTTCAAATGTTCCTATCAATGTTCTTGCGTTTATTTTAATGGCGAATGTAATTCCATTCAGAAACGGACAAGATTAATATATTGTGACATTTAAAATATGTGGTTACTTTCAAACTCTTAGTGCCATCCGGTTGAAATGAGGACTTGAACTCTGTGAATTAATTTAATTAAGTCCGTGAATTAAGTCCGTCTTTGATACTAGAGGCCTCAATTATTTGAAGATGAATGAGAGTGAATTCTGATGTTCTTAGTTTATTGGTGTATTGATATCATGTTTCAGAAAGCTTTAAATGTTAACAAGTTACAATGAATTTCTACAAGTTGGCTTGCAAATTCTTATAAAATGATTTCTCCTTGGTCATTACACAGTTCAATGTGAGCACTTGGCTGCTTTAATTTTAGTGAGACAACTTTGCACTCTTTTGCTGCTCCAGTAAGCGTATTGTCTGTGCTGACCTAAGGTGAACCTTTGGTGTGGCCACTACACTGCTTGTGGAGCCTTCATGAAACCTGAAATTAAGTTGTCTTATGAAATGTTGAAATACCAAATCTTTTGGGGATTAGCCCAATGCTTAAGGTCCGTGTTTTATCCCCAGGGTACTTGGGTAGATCCTCAGTTCTTGAGGTAGGGATTGGGCATTTCCTCCTAACCCTGAAAGGTTTTGGTTTTCCTGTCAATAATCTGGAGGCTGTTTGCAGTGGTTTATCACTGGATGATGGGGTCGCTGCTTCCCTACACTGGTCTTCTATGCATACATCTGGGATAGAAACCACAAGATTAGCAGGAAGATTAGTTTTTTAAAGACATTTGAAGCAATTTAACGAGTTGAGGATGTCTTGGAGAGAAAATATTTTATTTCATCGAGCCTCCACTAGCAGTGCAGTTGAGTTCCCACTAAGGATTCACCTGAGATTTGCAGTTGACTGCAAATATGTCATGGTAATTGTGTTAGTGAAGGGGAAAGTCATCATTGTCAAAATTTGTTATAGATCTTAACTTTGTTCGGTTCCTCCGATTTTGAGCTTAGTTGACCTTGAGGAAACAGAAGAGAATTGCATTCTGGGGCTTTTCTTATGAATTCTTCAAATTTGAGTCAGAATTTGTTTGCTACATTCAGCTTTCTTGAAGATTTAGGACATGTGATAATACAAAGTGGAAGGGGGACAATATGACAATTCTGCATGAAATGTTTTGTCTTAAAAATCATTGGTAAGGATTAAACACCATCAGAGTACTTCACTTAGTGGTTAAATTATTGCATGAAGCAATGTTGGAAATGTCTACAAAGGTTTGTGTGGACCTTAAGACTTTCTGAAACCTTGATTGTTGTAAAAAGTAATGTTTTTTTGGTTATATTAAGACCCCTACTCCATTAAGCAGTAAGAATAATTAAAAAGAAAAATAAACACAATTGAAGAATGAGATGGTTATTGACTTGGTGCGTGCTGACCAAATGGTTCACATTTGCTTGTTGCTTATTGATTAGCTTATGGTTTAGTCACACCTGCTAATTCCTACGCTTTAGGTCTGTGAACTGATCAGATTCATTGATGGGCTAGCCACCATCTTGACACTCCACAAACTGATGTTATTGACAGTAAGAAATACATTAAAATATGCTGCATTCTCTGTACTCTCCTCTGTGACTCGAACAGATTCCAGTGGTGGCATGTTGTTTTTCAATATTTCTCAATTGTGAACAACTGGAATATTTTGGGAAGGGTATATAATACAGATGACAACTGGAACAGCAGGATTTGTAGTGGTATCTCATTTATTTTATGGGTTATCTCCAGGGAAAGCAGAAAAATTAAAAAAAAATAGAATAATCATTACTTGAAAGTATAAAAACTTTCTTAGGACCAGTTTCACGGTTTAAGCTTAAGCTTTGAATCAGGCCTGAAGAAGACAGTATTAATGAGGAAATCCAAATTATTTTACCCAAATATACTTCAGAAGGCATCCAATTTTCACTTAACGGAATAACTCAATTCTGCAAGAAATTTCAATTAAGTAAAAGTCAGTAATGATGGACTAATGAGATAAAGCTGGGATTACGAGGAACTTGACGTAACATGACTTAATGCCATGGGATGTAAGGGGAAGTAAGAAACGTGAATAATAGGGGCAGATATTGGAAGCAGCTCTTTTTTAATTGGAGGTTATGTTTTCTAAAAATGAAAAGAAAGAGGATATGAAGATGTGGGGTAAGAAACATTTTTAACCGGTGAATAAAGTATGGAGGCAGTGCTGTGGCTGAGCATTTGCCTACCACCTAGGCAGCCCGGGTTCTATCCCAGAGACCTGCATGTGGTACTTGTGACGAAGTGGCATCAGGGCGGATTTTCTCCGGGTTCTTCAGTTTCCCCTACTTCTCATTCCACCAATTGCTCCATTATCACCTTTCCAATGAATGAAAAACGTTTCTTTTGGCATTTAGTTTATAATAGACAAGTGAAATTATTGTGTTAATTGGAGCCGGGGTTATTTTTGATGTCATGCATAGCTGTCAAAATTGTTTCGCACGATTCTAATGCTCTAGCGTCAGTTTTTTCCCCCTTATTTGACTTTTATCCTGTAATAGTTTGATTAAGCACTCTGTTACATGCTAATGCTGTTTCCTAATTTTTAGGAGAACAGACTTTTGAGAAGTTTGCAGTATGTTTTGACTCTTGACTTATTGGGGATAATTATGTTAATAGACGAAGTACAAAGTCTTATTTTATGAACAGAACTTCATAAAGAGTGAGAATCTGCTCAATGTGCATGCACCAGTGTTGCCTACCTTTTAGTGCTATGCAGTTGTTCAGCTTGTTGCCCTTTTGCAAAACTAGCAAAAGCTTAAGCAGCTTCCAGCTTATTAAAAGCCTCAGCTTAAACCTAAACTGTGAAACTGGTCCTTAAGGTTGTTATAACCTCTGCCAAAATGCTTGTTCATTCTCCAACATGGCAAGATTTCCATGAAGAGTTAAGAATAATTTTAAAGAATTGAGGGAACTTCTTAGATTGGTACACCAATAAACTTGAAATCTGAGTGAATGTGAAATAACACAGGAAAGTTGGATGTCCAAAATGTCAGTGGTAGTTGAAAGTCTATATATCTTGTTGACTAGCCATAGAAGTTTATATATCTTGGTGATAAACCCTGTTTACTTTAAAACTTAAATTAGAAGGGGATAAACTATTATAGGCCTTTTCCCCCTGGGGTATATATATGTAAAGTAAAGTAGAATTCTACAGTACAAGTAAATCATTGGCTTTTCTTATCCAAAATAGTTATTTACAAAATTATGTGGCTTGCAAAAATGTTTGTGTACCAATTCTCCTGTGTTAGTGAATGAATGAAGAAAATGCTAGGTTTTGGAAATTGATTTTTATGCATTGCATTGTGTGTTTGCATTTTGTGTCCTCTTGAAGCCGTGCAAAGTATTTATCCACACTTCATAAAAGTGAAGATTACATTGGATTACATTCTTTTCAGTTGGTGACAAAATAGGAGAGAGGGGGATGTAAAAACGGTTGTAATTTTTGCATATGTCACGGCTTGGTTTTAATGAGGTGCTTAATTTTCCTACCCCTTCAGGCATCAGGTAACAATCCCAACAGTCAACATTACATGTTTGTATACACAAAGTTGGTTGTCTCCTTAGTACGGTGGTAGTGCTGCCAAGTGGAGGACCCAGGTTCAATTCCTGTTATCGTCATTGAGATTTTCTCCTGCTGAGAGACCTGATCTGGGGTGCACTCAGCCTCATTGGGTTCCTGGAGGGCCAATTTATTGAAAAGTAGCGCTCCCCCCCCCCCCTGGCCAAGAAGACCATATAACCTGCCAGGAGGACCTGAGGCACTGACCACATTCCACCCCCAGTACACAGTAGGCCTTGTTTCAATATCAGATTATTGGCAAATGCTTCTGCAGCAGAAGATAGTTTTACAAATAAATGCAAGCATGTAAGGTTGGCAGTAAATACTGGTGTTGAAATTTACGTTACCTTATTGCAGACCATTTGCACCTTGACAGCTTTGTGCATAAATTCAATTACTTAATTTAAATGTCTATAATTTTAAAAATGCTTATACTCGCTGACTTGTATTACAGTGAAGTATATATTTTATACATTGTCCTGCAGCATGAACTAATGTATGCTTGGCTAGTTGTTTATCCTCCATTGTTATCAAGATCGGTGAATGCTGCCTTTTTAACATTGCAAGTATACACAAATCTAGCACCTACCGAGGATTACGAATTAAACTTCTCTAAGTTCAGCTCTCAAGACAGTATAAGGCTGTTACAAATGTAACATTTTCATTAAGTATTTATCACAACTACATCTCGAAAACAAGTATACATTGCAATAAATTCCTGAAATATCTTTTTCCAAAACGTCAAATATCTGTTCACAGTTTTAGTTCCTATTCGCAAGAATTCCATGACAAACATCACAGAGCTTGGTGCAAATTTATTGGGTCTATACACAGTACTCAAGGTGTACATAATTTGTGTAGAGTTACTTGATCTTTGATATTTTTCATACTTCAGTTATCTAAATTTCTTTTGCGGTAATTTCTCTACTAAGAGTAAATACTGTTGCTACGTTACATTTAATACCCTTAGAAGGTTGCAACCATTTGTATGTGTACTGTTAGGGGTTTGAAAGTAATGTAGTATGGTTTTTCTGGATAACATAACAGATTAGATAGTTAAATTTCATCAAGTTTTCCCATTTTGAGTACTGTAACCTTGCATGTGCATGGGTGGCTGGGAATTATGGCTCGATCCGTCGGTGTGCAGAACTGATTTAATTGAGTTGAAGCAGACTGTTTTGAATATCCCCTTAGGAGCAAGGATAGCAACAAGATTTAAGTGAATGCCATGATCCAACTTCATACCTGTGAATGGTATTTGCCATTCTCGATCGCATACATGTTCGAGTGTGCGAAGTCGTGCGATCGTTATTGGCTTCAGAGCTGTCCCGTCTGCGTGGGGTGGCGCCCGATCAGCTGGAGGAGGAGCTGGATGACCTGCGTGCAGCTCACAAGGCAGAGTTGGAGTTGGCAGCCAGTGGGGGTACCTGGACGATGGGCAACGTGATCCGTGCTCCACCCCTCCGTTTGCCGCTTTTGCTCGTGTGTGCGTTGCAGGCCGGCCAGCAGTGCAGTGGCATCAATGCTGTAAGTGTGATTTGGGATTTCATAATCCTCTTATCCTAGTTAGTCCTGATTATGTGCAGCAAAGAATTCAGTAAAATATTTTAGAGGTATGCGATTTGACCTGTAACTCTTGTAGTTTCACTTAAACTTATTTTATCCGGCTGTGTTTCAAAGACCAGTGTCTTCATTCTAGACTGACGGTTGATGAGGAAACATCTGTTGTGGTAGTGACTGTGCTGCTGTCTGGGTTGCTGGATATAAACTTCAGTATGTCATCTGCTTGTGGTATATCAAAATTCATGCTTATGGGAACATTCTTCATTATATGCATTTTCTCCCAAATTATCAATTAAATACTACTTGAACTACTTGACCTTAAACCTATATTCCTTCCTTCCTTGAACTACTTCAATTCTATTTATTTAGGCTAGCATAACATGAAATTAGAAAGAAATAGGCAATAAAGTATCTTAAAGCTTAACAAATTTATATGTATTTTATAAGATACACTGCCAATTAAAGGGTTAATAAATTTATTGGTTAAGATGTAATGAACATCATTCAATTTCACATATCATACTCGCATTTTAAGTGTTTGCATTGCTTACCAAAATGCTATAATGCCCCGGCTATTTGAAAGTATTGTTATGCATTTGACATCCTTAATGGCCTTTTGAGTATAACCAAGTAGCAATAATCTGGTTGCATGTTTATTATTGCTTTATAGTTTGGTGGTATCGAGTAAAGGAGATAATTTTCTTTTTAGAAACATTAAAGACAATGTTGTAATTCAATAATATTGTCTAGTTGTGACTGTTATACATCACTTATTCTAATAACTAGAAACGTGTTCGGGATCAGTCATCTATTTTCATCTAATCACCTCAATGCTTCTTGGGCATGTGTCTCGTAAGCATAACATATCATATCTTTATGTTTCAATGTACTCTTGTGATCAGATCATAAATCTATAAAAGTGGGCCCAAATGACCTCATTGTCGACGGGCCATTAAACCTCACACACTCATTCACTCTATAAAAGTATACTACCAAAATCAAATAAAGCCTTTTGTGCATAGGAACATTACTTCAAAGACTGAAGCACTTTATACCTATATTACGTGGACTGTTATTTCTACTAACATCTAGGTGTGTGATTTTTAGTACCTTTCTTGTTCTCTCTCTCCAGTAACTTAGTCGCTTTCCTTCTTGCATTTGTCTTCATATTCCACAACAAATAGTAAAGCCAAGAATTGTATTCATACATATTATTTCTGTGAACTGTACATTTGTAAAAGTTAACATTGGAAGGTCTGGTAAATGATGACTAAATTCACCATACTGATCTTTTCAGATTTATGCCGTGAACCCACTGTTTCTTCCTCCTTTTCTCTCTCTCGTCTTCAACTGCTAAAACACGTAATATTACAAAATCCTCATCCGAGGAGCTACTGATTTTGCTGTTGTATCAATCCATGTTTGATGACTGACTAAATTTTTCAGTCATAATATTCCGAGCAGTGAACGTTTAAGCTTCCATGGAAGACGGGCGGCTGCAAATTTCCATTCTGGTCATGACTAACCAGTATGTGTCAACGTTAACAGTATTACATGCATAAGATAAAAAAAGGTTATAAACTTAAAGATCATGTAATTTGCCTAACCACAGTAGGTGACTGTAATAATTATTGTATTTAAAATATGTTTAATATAAACAAAACGGTTAACAGCATAGAAATTATTACTGTGCAGGTGAAATGAAGCCACCACTATGTTTATTGTATCAAAACCATCACTCGGCAAGGGAATGTGGGATGAGTAAGGCACATTCAATCGTGCCTGTGCCTGTTCTAGATCCTAGGCATGTGTGTCTGTTCATATATGCTTCCCAGATGCCTAACCTCTAAAAGCGCCATTTTGTGATTGTTATACAGCAGTATAATTGTCTACTCCTTGTCCTGAATGGTTAGCTGAATAAGGCAGGGATTTAAGGGGACCCGGTAAAGCATATAATGATGTTAAGATTCCAACTTTCAAGGAGCATTTTCTCAGAAATTATTATTTGTATCTACTTCAAACTTTTACAGCACATTATATGGACTTTTGTACATACTTTGACATGGGGGTATTTTGGTAGAGTAATTATTTGAAGAGTAGATAATTTGTTTGCAGTAGTCAATTTTTTCTTTAAAAATATACTAATCACTTCAAAATTTCAAAACTGTAGATAATTTTGAAAAATGGCCCTCTTAAAATGTATATCATTTATATAAACATAATTTCTGAAAGTACGAGCTTTCTATGTCCAATAGTTTCTGAGAAATATTCCATATGTATACAAAAAATGTTGTTTTGAGATATCGTGTTAAGAACTAACCTTTTCAATACATTCCAGCACCATAAGAGGGATAGGTTAGGTTGCCATGATAAATTAGTAATCAGTGTTATCAAAAATCAGTATGGCCATTTCAAAAGTTTCCCACAATATTTCCCTCCCAAAAACACCGGGAACTTTAAATATACTAATTCCGTTGTTAGCGAAAACAAATGTCAATAAATTGACCAACCATGCCCACTAAAACCAGCCCCTTGGTAAATACTGTATAAAAATCCTTATAATAGTAATATCAAGATAAAAATTGAAGCATTCTACTTAGAAAATTCTCTAGTTCTTTTACATACAAAAAACAAAAAAATGTGTTTTTACTCATATTTGTCTTCCCGGGTGCCCTTAAAGGAAATTCAGTTAGAAATTCTGTGGTACATTAATATATTGTGATTACTTGAACCAGGTGTTCTACTATTCTGTGACCATCTTTGAGAGTGCTGGTTTGAGTAAAGATGGCAGCCAATATGCAAGTATTGGAGCTGGAGGTATGAATCTTTTGATTGCCATGCTCGCTATCCACCTAGTAAACCGCTTTGGTCGAAGATCCCTTGCACTCTTCAGCTGTTGGAGTGCAGCGGTATGCCTAGTCATGCTCACCATTTCCATCACTTATATTGTAAGTATTTTATCAATATTGAGCACATAAAACAATTATATAATATTCTAAATTTTGGTGCATACTATAAAATGTGAACACTAATCGTGTGTATATTTAATTGCAGACTGCAGTATCTTGGATGCCATACTTCTGTATCTTTGCTGTTCTGGCATACGTTTTCTGTTATGGATGTGGATTGGGTCCTATACCATATTTCATTGGTTCAGGTAAGCCATTGTGCAACATTTGTAATTAGCTAATGGGTAGAATTCCAATAAGTCGACATTCTGTGTAACTCGACATCTTTTTTTAAAATTTTTTATCGCTAAACTTGACTAATAATTTTAATTATATGATATGAATATTATAGGCAAATTTTAATTACTGTACGTGTACAAGCTACTGCAATCTCCCTCACAGTGGCAGAAGGATTGACCTTTGATATCTAGTCGGAACATAAGCAACTGCCAGACCATTGTTGGAAACCAAAAGTTTGCCATTAATAATGTGGACACATAGCACAAACACTTGTTCGGAAGGTTTGAAGGTTACTGCTTTAACCAATACAAAGGTATTTTTAGATGTGACAATTGTGCAGTGGTTGATGATAAGAGTTCATTTTTGTATTTATAAGATCATTGGGATGTCAGGTTATGTTTCTGACTTTCATGGATTGTACATGATTAAGTACGATGCCATCTCGAATTAACAGCAAGGTCTTCTGTATCACAAAGTTTTTAGCTAATGCTGGATTTCTGACAATGAAGTCATTAATCCTCTTGCTCTCCAATATTTTGATATTGAAGACAGTATTAGTAACCGTTTTTTAGAGAGCACCATATTTTTATGTTTTGGCGGTCACATCGCTCTCTCACAGTAAACAGAGACATTAGTTATATCATCAATTTGCATGGTGTCACTCGTGCACATTCAGGCAACATCAATTGCCACATGTAAAAGATACCTGTGTACGTGGTAAGCTAAACTTTCAGTTACACATTTCTAGCAGCTTCTAAGATTTCAGGCTTGCTGTTAGTGTTGTGTTTGTGCCAGTGAAAATGTCAAACAAGAAGAAAAGACAAGTTAACATGACAGTGGAAATTAATTGATGTGTTAAAGAGACTGGACAAAGGGTAACATATTAATACGTGATACATTTTAGAATATGTTAAATTTTTGCTTTGTATATTGTGCTAGAATATGTTTATGTAATTTGCAGTGTTAGGTGTTGTAAATAACAGGTCCCTTATTCCGTATATTTCGACATTTCAGTAACTTGACAACCTCTCAGTCCACATTAGATCGAGTTATAAGGATTCCACTGTACCATGTTTACTCCTGTGCTACATGCACACATATAAGGAAAAGGTGTTTTTATATATCCTAACTCAGTACATTCAGTAATAATAATTATTCACAAAATACTTTGCAAAAAGAAAGCAGTCTGATATGTAATGTGTTAGCACAGTAAAACCTGTCTTCAGCGGAATCGAAGGGACTCTTGAAGATTTCCGTTACAGACAGATTTCCATTTATGAAGGTAAGCCTGGGCTATTAAAATAAATTAATCCATGAGCATACATAAATGGACAGGGTGAGACAAAAAATGTACATACATTATTCAACTGTGTGTATTAAGATGTTTCTGTTGCAATACATATATGTAATACATACCAAAACATATAATGAACAAAAAATAGTTGTATACACAATTCATTTATTTTTTTCCTGGACACATTGCTGTTTAAGCTGCCCAACTTTCCACAAACACTTTGGCCTGAGACATCACACCAAACCTATCTAAGTCATTTTGCCATAGGACAAATTGTTGCAATTACATTAAACTTTTGACAGCATCCCGATAAGTCTTTAGCCTATACTCTTCTGCCAACTCAGGGACATACTCCCCTCTGTCTTCCACCTTCTCTTCTTTCCAACTTTATATATCCTCAATTAAGGGATCTACATCAACTGTGACTGTTTGCACATCACTGTCTATGTTGACACATTCCATGGCATTGTAATTGAAAGTGCCTTAATTGATGTAGTTTTGCACCTGAAAAATTTCTAAACTCTGTGTTCTGGAACTGGAAATTTTCCATTGAAAGGTGTACTTTCATTTCCGTTGTCTGTGTGATATAGTTTCTGTTTCATAAAAGGAATTTATCTTTCTAAAGTAAAAACAAATTAGAAACTAAAAGCTTATCTTATTTTTCAACCCTAAATTCATGGGACCATAAATATTTCCTTTAAAACAGGTTTCCACGTATCAAAGAGTTTGTAGAAGACAGATTTTACTGTAACAGAATGATTGGAAGGGAAGCTTGTGCAAGGACAACCTAAAACAAACAACCACCTATTATATGTGATTTTAAACAATTAAAATGTTAATAAGTGAAGTGATAGTGTGGAAACCTCATTAAGTATTTGAAATTAAGAATATTGATATGTATTAGTATATATTGTTAATTTGATAACTCGCCAAGTTTCTGAAATGAAGTTTAGAACTAGAGGGCCTTCATGCTCAGATACTTTTGGACTTAAGTTAAAGATATCGAACATGTTGTAAAATGTCCTAAGGTGCCATTAAGTTCTAAGATTGATTTCATGTAATGTTAACAATTCTCTCGTATGTTAAACCATTGCATTGCTTTTGCAGAGCTGTTCCTTGTGGGTCCTCGCCCAGCTGCCATGTCCCTCGGCAGCATGGCCAACTGGGGAGGAAACTTCATCGTTGGAATGACATTTCCCAGCCTTCAAGCCATGATCGGCCAATATTCTTTCCTTTTATTTGCTGGAACAACCATTCTCCTTGCTATATTTTTAAAGTAAGTAATAAAAAGCTGACAACCACCATTTTTGTATTGGTATCCATCATGGCTACTAAAAGTCAACTCAATTTTACAATAATTTAGATTCACATCACTGTTATTAGCTTATTCAAATAGATGCAAACTAATATTTAATGTTTGAATCAGTAGAGAAAAACCTCATGTTACAGGGGCACCCATATTGTTTTTTCATTATTTCAGGTATTACCTCCCAGAAACCAAAGGCCGTGAAACCTGTGATGTTGCTGACATGCTCAAATATGGCCTCCGTAGTCAAGTCCATGTGATACCTCTCTCAGCTGCTCAAACCCGACACCGCACCTCATCTGCAACTGCTCCTGATGCAATTAGTATCTCCTCTCGCCATCGTCGTGTCTCGGACATCAAGAGTCCTGATGCCCTGACATTAGATATACCATCCCCACTCTCTCCACCAGAAGTATTAGTGGGCTCAACACTTACTGGTTCACCAGCAACTATCATTCACCACAATAATTCCTACACAAATCTTCCTGCCATCCCCGAATTGCCAGGAAAACCTTGCGTAACTGAGCCCACTGCTAATGGTGTTGCTTCACCCGTTTCCATCCATCCAGTGCGTTCCATGTCACGCATGATGCCAAGCATTCCAGAAAATTTAGCAGGTGCTAGCAGTCGGCTGGAGGAAGTACTTTCAATGCCTCCGAAGTCTGATACAGATGACAATCAAGATGGTCCAGAGAGGGTGAACATGTAATTTTGGGGACTTTACAGTTCATGCTCTTAGACAGCGTCTTGATTGATGCTGAAATGGCTAAATTGAATGAGATCAGCAGGATGTAATACCTTGATCAGATACTTTTAGATTAGGTGTACTTTTTAAGTATCAGTATTTGTGCACAATCCAAATAAATGGAGGTGTACAGTTCATTTATCTGGACACGTGCTGGTAATCAGCTTCAAATGGCTTTCATCCTAATAAATTATTAACTTATTTTTAGTTGTCAGTCATTGTATGTATGAAGAAAGAGAGAGCATAGTTTTAACTATTTATTTCCTCATGTCTTTCATTGTTAAAACTGACACACCTCCATTATCGTTAGATTTTGAGTATTTTTTTAAGCTTGCTTTAATACATGAATGTATGGATATATGAATTAAATGTTAAATTAGCCACATAATATTAGTTTCTAGAGAACTAATGTTATCATTGTGTGTTTAGTTTTCATTTCATGATGGCACATCTTAGCATCTGTACAGGGTATTTAAGAATTTGATGTTGTTTTAATGAAGGGAAACGTCTGTATCAGACTACAGGCTTCTACTGCCCTAGTTGCCTTTGGTTTTGGGATGCTGTGGCAAACAAAGACAAATCTTACTAATAATGACATGGAATTAATAAACCATAGCATCCCAGAAATTGGAGGTTCGGGCAATGGTCCAAAAATATTGTACCAAAGGGCTGAAAATAATGTAAAGGTTCTATTGAAAAGAGGTGAAATTAAGTTAGTTTCAGGGAAAGCAGCATTTAGATTTGTACTACTACAATTGTATGTTAATGTACTTATAACTTTGCATTTACTTGTGACCTTTACAATTTCACTAACTTTCATTCATCACCAGTAAACCAGTCACCAACCAGGAAAGGTAGACTGTTGTCAGAAAATAAGTTGGGGGGGTGGGGGGGTTAAGAATCACTGGTGCTTTATACTGTTGTATGTGTGTTATCATACTTTAATATTAATCCATATTTTCAGTATTTTGAGAGAGTTAAGCAGAATGCACAAAAGCAAACGTGTATGAATAAAACTATGATGTATTTGGATATTTACAATTTTAATCACATATTGTAGGATTAAGTTTTTTTACAAGTAAAGATTATGAATTATATTTACAATGTGGATTTTTCACATATCTTACAACCATTTCCCTATAATTTTATACAGTGCTCATTTGAAGCACAATCCTGCCATGATATGAGGTGTAATTAGGTTCTTTTTAGAAGGAAAAAGAATAGCAGAAGTTTGGTACTTCGGTTAAAGAGAGAGTAGATGCAAAGATTAAAGGCATATAAAGGCAGGCTGCAGCAAATCATGTGCTTGCACTTTCTACCAATTAAATGCCAACTGACAGTTACATTTCTTGAGCATTGCTGTACAAAAATATTGTCTCTATGCACCTTTTTATCTTCACAGTTATTATCGCTGAACATTGAAAAGCCTGAAAACCTCAACCATTCCTTTCTGAGAACACTTATCTTACATATAAGCATAGTACGCTGTGAAAATACAAACCACGTAGATTGAAAGGGGTCGAGTTTAATGCTCAGTTTGTTTTTGGAGTAGTGTTATTGCATTCAGTGCATTGCAGTGGGTTATCTGTTTGTAGTGAAAGGTCACTCCCATGACACAAGTGAGGGGCAGGGGGTAGAAAATATGTTTTGCACACAGAACATCGGAAGTTTATGCATACTTGCCTCTTCCGTTCGGCACTGATTGGATAGGTGCCAAACATTTTCTCACCCTCCCCATATCAGAGACAGAGGAGCAAGTATCTGTGTCTCTTTTCAACATAGCTCTTTCTCTTCCTTTAGGAATGAGATAAGGTAAAACAAATACCTGTACATCAGTAAAACAAAACATAGTGTAAACACCCATACCAAAAAGCACCCCAAAATTTAAATTATGAACAGACAGATCAGCCATTGAAGTACACTTTTGGGAAACCAACCATGAAATAGACACAAACTCTGAACTAAGAGATATAAACCACCTGCATGGGAAGATTTCCACCCAAAAACACAAGCAGAGAATTAGGAGCTTAAAAAATCCCATCTACAAACATCTATACCAAATTCATCAAGCCGTTTACCAGGGACCAGAAGGAAGAAGATGCTAATGCTGCCAGTTTACCAACAACTGATGATTGAAGCTAAAGTTTCTGAAACTTGTCCTGTTAAATTACAATGTAAGTGAAGCAAATGTGTCCCAAAATTAACTTTGTCACAAAAGTTTACTTCAATGTAATGATATAGTGTCGGAAAATTTACTTGCATGTTATTTTAAAGGACTTCAATATGTTCTGATGTACAGAGTTGCTGCCAGTACATATCCAGTCCATTAGACGTGTTCTGCGCGAGAATGGCCAGTGTTCATATGCCTTTAACTTTTGTGCTTTAGTTTCGTCTGCACCTTTTCCTTTCCTTTCTGTCTCTCACTTTAACTTTCGTGATCTTCATAGCATTCTGAATGTCCGTTTTTTGATGTTGAAAATGATTTCATGACAGGAAAGGCCAAAGAGCCATATGAGGTGAAATTGTGTACTATTTGGAAATACTTGTATTACGAGGTCTATCTGAAAAGTATTCAGTCCTTGGCTGGGGGGTGGAGTACATGCCTGAAGGGGCTGGGACTCCTTCAAAGTAGGCATATTTCTCTTCCATACACTTAGCCCACAGATCCTTCCACTGCCAGAAAACTTTTGGAATGGTGTTCACCACCTTGGTCAGTTACGCATTATCTCTACTCTCAAAATGATATCCTTTCAATGGAGTTTTCAACTTTGGAAACAACAGAAGTCACAAGGAGACATTTCTGGATAGTAGGGAGATTGTTGAATGACTGGAACCCCATCCTTTGGCAAGAAAATCTGAATCAGATGTGATGAATCTCCTTCATGATGCAACCAGCAATTTTTCAACATCCAGAGATCTGTCTTTTGCACCAAACTGCATTATAGATTCAGCAAAGAACTTTCTGATAGTACATCTTTGCAAAAGATGTCTATCACGTCACTTCACTTGGCAGCGTGCAGACAGCGACTGGCACACTCGAAGGTGGTAAAAAAGTGCAAACTTGAGCATTAAACTTTACTCCTTCTACTGTGTGTGGTGGTGCTGCCCTACCACTAATATTGCACATGGGAAAAGTTAAAGTTGGATACTTTTTAGACAGACCTCACATTAAAAAACATTAAATTAATTGTACTGGTTATAAGGTTTGTAGCAAGCAGTTTTTGTCTTCCACTGGACTTCGGAATGTTCATCCTCACAAGGTAGTGCCATCTACTTGGGAAATCTAAGCCTGTTCGATTAGTGATTTGTCACAAACAGTAAGATTTCCCTTTGCCAGCTTCAGTAGCAGTGCAACCTTCCAAAAGAAGGTTAAGAATGGTTGCTAATTCTGGGTGTCCTAATGTTGCAAATTAACATTTCCACTTGTATTTATTGCATTATCTTGTTCATAGGGCAGATATCTGAAAACACTACGCAAAATAACACAAGGCATGCATATTTTGGTGATGCCGAATTGTGTTACTTATAAATTCTCATCTAATTCTGAAGTATCATGGAGTTCTAAAATTAGTTGGGTTAAGTGAAGTGAAAACTTTAAGTGGTGCATTGTTTTTAATGTTTCACTTTGGATATTATTCTTATTATTTAACAGGTAGTTGTAGATTGGAATGGAAATATTTGAATGACTAAGCATATTGCTGTATGCATGTACATTAGTCCCCACATTGCATTTAAAATGTACATGCATAGTTGTCAAACATTCATAATATTAGAATCATTGGAACTTCTACACAATAAATCAAATCAATCATGGAAAGTGAATTGATGTTAAGCATTCTTAATGCCCCAGTTGCCAAATTACTGGCAGAACGTGTTACAAGGACCTATTGTCTCATAACTGGCTCTGGTCGACTAGTCTGCGACTTTTCAAGCTTCTTTGCCGGGTATCAGCAGTATAATCTACACCTCATTTTGTTACTGACAGTACACAGCATGGTATAGGTAAGCAATTTCAGTTTTAGTACGTAGAATTTTACGTACCGATCTAGTGTATAACATTCTCTTTTTTGTTCTCCATAGCTGATTAAAAGTAATTGAGAACTGAAAGACAAAACCACTGGTAATCAGTAAACACCAGATACCAAATTTGTTATCTTTACTTCTCGTTGTTACGACATTGTCACACTGAAATACCAGCAGACGTCGTCTTTTGTTTCCATGGCCAAAAGCCGCCCTCTCAGCTTGCATCTTGGCCAACAGAGATAAGGAAAATAGGCCCCGAGTTTCTTTTAAGATAGTGTATGCCATATGCTCATTATAATTACGTAAAACTCAGTTGTATTTCACTGAAATTTAAAATATATAACATAATATAAAATGTATAAGATCTATTAACATGTTACTTTTTCTGGGATCTTAAAAAAATCTGTGTAAATACAAATTACGCAGAACTGGGCTATGTGTATATATATAGCAGGTTCAACTGTATATTCAGTACTTCAAAGTGAAAATGAACAGTATCAAAATCATACAGATGCACCAAAATTGATGATAAGAACATGACATCTAAATAAACATGCACGTACACTGATATCCATATATACAATACTGCCAAGAGTTTACAAGTTCATCTGTAAATTTGCTATATCACACACTTCGATGTCGACTGGAAATATATTGTAAAACTTATTTTCTTTTCGAAAAGCTGTAATAGTTGACTGGGGTTCGTATTTTCTTAAGTGCAGGATTGTTTGATAAATGTGTAACTAGGGAGAAATACGATTTTTAACTGTGTAAATGTTTTGTTACATGATTCATAGTATTTGAGATTATCAAGGTATCTGAAGGCTTTCTTCTGAAACACAAGAATTAAAGTTGACTGCTGTTGTATTTCCCCCTATTCATATTCCATATGAAAGACATGAATGGATTAAGGAGTAATAAATCATTTTGGCAGTAACTCCAGTTACTACTCAGGACACTTAGCAATGTACATGGATTGGTGGCATTGTTATTGTGTTTACATATGTAGTTGTATACCGGATATGCAGAGCATGTGCATTTCCTCCGTTGGCCGCAAATAAACAAATGATGTGCTTCCTGTCTAGAGTAACATACATTTTGTTAAATATATGAGCACATAAACTTCCTAGCATATCAATGTGGTTTGTAAACAAGAGGATTTGTCTGAAGTAACTGCTAATAATTTTGCATTATGTGATATTTAAACCGAGTTCTTTCTAATATGCAAATTAATGTGGAAGTTAGTGTTCAGTTGCAATGCCATTAATTCACTTTTTCTGTGGTTTACCAATGTATTCAAGTCTCTAAAGTATTATAGTGTCATTCAAAGTGGTCCCATCAACAGTTGAAAATTAGACTGGAAAGTATGTTCTGCCAGTAATTTGGTAAAATGAGCACAATGTGCTTGCTGTAGACTCATTTTCCATAATAAATCATACATTTACAGTTGTCCGTTACCCATGTTGAGTAAAAAAGAGAGAGAATATTGAAGACTTTCCTATACTTGCCATGTGACTTGCTAGCATTTATGTTGTAAATGGAGTCTTGGAGTTAAATAGTTATAAATGTAGCTGGAATGCAAATGAAGCAGGCAAAACACTACCGTGTTTTATTCATAGGTTCCAAGAACTACCAACATGCTGACGTTTATAGCATTTTTACTCCAAGAAGATGTGAGTGTGGTTAACTGAATCAGAAATAACTTCTGTAATGTGCTTGGAGTGTGTTAAATAAACAAGTGAAGAGAAGCTTCCAGAAATATGTTGAATTCATAAGAGCATGCATTTCTTTAGGAATAGTTTCTTCCCATTGCTCCTTTGGTAGCCTGGTTCAAATCATTTCAATTCCAGTTTTTTATCAAGAGACTTATAAACAGTTTCTGTCAAAATGGTCAAATTACAACAGGTAATATTTAAATGCAGCTTTTCTCCCGTTGGGAGACCTGGCCCACATTGCACTAAGCTTCATTAGGTACCTGAGGGGACAACTGAGGAGCTACTTGATTGAAAAGTAGCGATCCCTGGTTGCAAACTTTGTGTAACTGGCCAGGAGGGACTGAGGCACTGACCTCTGGTACTGCACCCCATTCATGATGCCTGTGATGGGCAGAGATGGGGAACACTAATTGGGTGGTAGGGCTGCTGGATTATTAATAATGACAGTAAGAACAATGACAATAATAACTATAATAGTAGCAATGACTATAATAATAATAATAATAATAATAATAATAATAATAATAATAATAATAATAATAATAATAATAATAATAATAAATAACAACAATAACATATTCAAGATGCTCTCGTGCATAACAATAACATGTTACAGCAGAACCATCTTGCTCTGTAATGTGTACATAATGATGCTTGAAAGTGCAAAGTGACATCCATTGTCATATATAATGATGCACTATTACAGAGCATTTTGAAACAAAATTTTATGAATAACATTACAATTCATCCCTGCTTTATAGAGTTTTTGTTATTACCTTTCAGAGCATTTTAAAACTGCTTACATTTACAGTCTTTTAAAGCTGTAGCTAGCTGTGGAGCAATATCCTACGACATTTGGATCTTAGAATTATTTTATTGAAGAGTAAGTTTAGCTGACATGCAAGTATCATTGCAACTGTATATAATTATACTCTTCATGGGCATCGCGGAACGACGTGGCCCCCTGGAAATTAATTAGTTTAATGTGCAGTCAATTACTGACTGGTAATTATTATTTATTTATGCCAACAAACTTACTGTTGGTGTTTTTAAACACACAAGCCGTGTGTGGGCAAAGTTTGAGAGGTAGAACTGAAACTTAAAAATTCAATGCCACAACTGGGATTTGAACCACAGACCTTCCGCTTACCGGGCGGACGCTCTAACCACTGAGCTATTGTGACAAACTGCCAGAATGGCATTGGGGTAATTTGTCTCTGATGTGAGACTGCCTTTGTGGTTTACCAGGAGAAATACGAACTGGTTTGAGAATTTAATGCCATTCTGGCAGTTTGTCACAATAGCTCAGTGGTTAGAGCGTCCGCCCGGCAAGCGGAAGGTCTGTGGTTCAAATCCCAGTTGTGGCATTGAATTTTTAAGTTCAAGTTCTACCTCTCAATTACTGACTGTTAGAGTATTGCTTTAATTTTGATGTAAAGAACAATTTTTGTTATTAATATGGTTATCCACAACAAATACTATAACTTTTGACAGCAGAGTAATTAATTAATATTGTATGATTGCAAACTTCCAACAAGCGCTACCCCCCCCCCCCCCCCCCAAATCCTTAAAAAAATCTGCTGACACCCATAATACTCTTCATACAATTGTTGTGTTGCTGGAATGAAAGTTGTTGCATTTGAAAACTTAGTGATGATTTAAATTATTGTACTATTATTTGTATGGAATATAATACTCTGAAAGTTGATACACTGCCTTTGGAGGAGAGATGATTTTCTTTTTCAAGCTTAATTTAATCTTTGGTCCATAGCACATGCAAATTGTCAAATTTGCACATAAAAGCTTAGCCATGCTTGTGATAATGACCGTGAATATTTATAAGTTCTTGAGCAGATCTGTTGCTATGTATTTTTTTTCCAGATGGACTGGAAACTAAACTTTCCACTGTTGATGTATCCATTTTGCCTGTTTACAAAATACTCTCTCCAGAGGAAATATATTCATGACATGATTTTTGTGAGGTTTAAAAGCAATTATGCTCCTCTTAGTGCTAGAAGATGTTTAATGGTTAGCAGGAAGTGATGGGTTGCTTCCTTTGATTCATAATGGTATTCTGCAGGATAGACATTGATGTTGATTTTGTTGGAATGATGGTTGTGAATGATATTAAGCATTTTCATTCTACTAAGTACTACATGGCAACTGGATCAGATGTATTGACATATTAACCTTGAGTGCCAGAGTGCTGCATTTGCTTGTTATCTGTTCAGTAGGACAGCAAAATACTAGTAATGCAGCATACAGTAAATAATAGAGCACTCCAAACCTGCTACATTTTAACTTAAAAGTTGTGTGATAATGCAACTATAATTACAGTTTTCCCACATAGTAAGACAAAATAATGTTAATGATGAAAAATTCAGAGCATATCTGTACAATTATTTAATGTATATATTTCAATGAGTGAAAATGAGATTACGTATTTTCTAGCCTGTACAATTTCTGTAACGAAAAAGAAAACTAATCACTACAATTTTTACTTTCTCTACTTATACATATAGTAAGTAGAGGAAGTATTGTATTCCACCCAAAAATTCTATGTCCAGATTCCACCGGAAATATGTGTTTTAAGGTCCCCTGAACTCCCCCCCCCCCAAACAAAAAGCATTTTTAGAAATGTGTGTGTGTGTGTGTGTTTTGGTCTGTGGACAACATAAGTCAAAAATGAAAGGTCAGTTAAAAACCAAAATTGGTATTTAAGTCTTAATATCTTTCAAGGATGCCACACAAATTTTGAAGAAAATTCCTCCACCCTAAAGTACCCTTTACGTGGAAAATTATTCGAAAATTTTTATTTTCTCGAAAATGGTTCTTAACGATTTTGATTAAAATGCCATAAGTTTAAGATATTTTATAACAAACGAAATGCATATTTTGAATTTTCCCGCCATAGCACATATAGTCTTGTTTACTCAGATGACTTTTGCATAACTGGTAAACGGTAAAAGATAGACCAAATCTTAATATATAGATCTTGCTAAAACACACAAGTTACATCCAAATACATTTTTTGCAGAGTCAACAATTTCGGAGATATTCTTTGTTATTTGTGTGAATTTTGGAAAACTTAGGGAGCATGCTTGTTGGTGGGGGTGGGGAGACCCACTGGGTACTTCTATCTCACCTGTGAATTAGGACGAACTTTTGTCTAATAGAATGTCGTCATTCATTTTTACTTTCTCTACTGGTAATTAGGGGAAGTATTGTATTCCACCCAAAAATTCGATGTCGAGATTTCACCTGTTTTGAGACCCCCTGAATCCAAAAGAAAGCATTTTTAGAAAAAGGTCCATGTGTGTGTCTGTGGACAGCATAACTCAAAAACGAAAAGTCGGTTAAAAACCAAAGTTTGTATTTAAGTTTAATGTCTTTCAAGGATGCGACATTGCGACACGAAGATTTTGAAGAAAAGAGCCCCACCCTTTACATGGAAAATTTTGATTTTCTTGAAAATGGCTCTAACGATTTTGATTAAAATTTCATATGTTTGAGATATTTTTCTGACAAATGAAATGTATATCTTGAATTTTCTGGCTATAGCCCCTGTAGTCTTATTTACTCTGGACCACTTTTGCATAACTGGTAAACCGTTAGAGATAGACCAAATTATACTATACAAAAAATGTAGCTCTTGCTAAAACACACAATTTATGTCTGAATATATTTTCTTGTAGGGTGAACCATTTCGGAGATATTTCTTGTTATGTGTGTGAGTTTCGGAAAACTTAAAAACTTTCGTGAAATGGAACGTCGTTGTTCGTGTTTTTATATGTTAAGCACAGAACACCTCCTAGTAGGGCGTACATCATAGAAGTTCGTGAGTTGTAGTCTTCGCAATTACTTTTTCCAGGTTAGTCAACAGTCTGAAGTAAAGGTTAGCATGAAAGTCTGCGCTAGAACTTTAAAAATGGCAGACTTTAAAGACTACAGTACTACGTGCTACAAAGGCGATACCACTGAGCTGCATTACATATAAAATGTGAACCTACGTATATCAATACTACACGTGAGAATAGTTTAGGATTGTTCCATGCATAAGTCCCACGCACATTCGTATTTTATGCGTAATATGGTCGGATAGTAAAGGAGAGCCTTATCCCAGTTGGTCATCGTTAAAATACAGCATATTTTCATAGGCACTCTATGGATTCAGATTCAGTAGATGCGTACGTGCGTAGTTATATGTTCTGTGCACATCCGGCTAGGCAATGGACATTAAGAAGCTTTGAAAATTTATTGTTTATATACAATACTTTTCGTCTACAGACCGAAACATGTTATGGGGAACTAAGAAGAATAAATATAAATTAAACGGAGGTGAGGAGTAAACGAAGCTGTACAATTCTATTTATTATGTTGTATCAGTTGCCGTTACTCGCTTTACAATGAGTACGAAAGTAATAACCTCTACATTTGCAATATCAAAGAAATACATTATTCAAATTTAGAATGAAAGAAAATTCAAAATGAGTTAAAAGCAATTGTTGCCTTAAGAATTTCAGTAGTAATGGACCATGATGAGAAGGATAAAACTAGCGTTACAAAAAGTGATAGCTCCGCGAACCAGACGAAATATAGCACAGGCTCTTCAGTTGCAAATGTAGAGTCTACTTCGGCAGCTGGATCAGGCCATCATCTTCATGTATCTGATGGTACGAACGACTGCGCGAAAGGAAGCAGCCGTTTGCATAGTTACATGTACAACGGGCTAAAGAGCCTTTTTCATGCAACAGAGAAGCCAAGCACGAGTGCTAACGAGGCAAGTATGCCATCTACTGAAAACTCTGAAGAAACAGAACAAATCGGCATAGATCTATCCAAGTGGCTACAAAAAAGAATAGACGAAGAAAATCCTTTCATTGCTGATAATTTTATGTCAAGAGAAGCACCAAGTATTTCTTCTTTCTGTAAGGAACAGTTGCTAGAACGTATCTCCAAACTTGAGGAAACTGTCGCTTCAGCAAAAAACTATATAAGCAGCACAAGCAGCTCTGAAAAATTCTCAGACGCATTGGACGGCTCGTCGAAAGTATGGCGGAAATCAGAAGACAGCAGGACAATATCGCAGGATAGCCGAGGGGAAAATGAAACACAGGTTAGGGTCTTAGAAAATGAGTCCCTTTCCATTATGTGCCGTATATGTTATCATGAATCATGGGGTACACCTGAACTGGGTCCCCTGGTATCCCCATGCAACTGCCGAGGTTCTGTTCAGATGGTGCATATGGCATGTCTTCAGCGATGGTTGAGCGAATCAGGCACTGAAACTTGTGATCTTTGTGGCTATAGATTCAGAGTGAGATGGATTCAACGAACGAGTCTGTTAAACGCCTTTTTCGCCTGGATTTGCACAGAAGAAGAGGCATTACAGGTAAAATAATCCTGATGCACATTCAAACTCAATTGGGAAAGTTCCTTAGAGGAACCTTTGCTTCAGAAGCGCACAGACTTTAATGACGAATTCTTGCCGTTAAGTTGAAACAAAAGTTCCTCTATCATTTTCCTGTATATTATATGGTAAAATTGGTCGAATGTATGATTGCCCATATGTCACCACATCATTATCGTTTACTTCTGCATTTAGCATAAAGAGGTAGATATTCAAAAGATGAATTACTTGTGCATTTTATACTTGTTTCTAAAATGCGTCATTTAGCCTCAAAGTGGTATTAAATAATTGCATTCAAAGGTATCTATTGGAATAAAATCGTTAGCATACGCTTAACTATCGACAACTTTGGCCTGCATGTAAAACGGAAGGCCATGAATGTTGACAATAAACACTATCTGCTCAGGTATGGTATGACTGCTCGGAAAGAGAAACCACCCCTCCTCTCGTTGCTTGCATTAGCTGATAAACATACACACGTGGCTAAACCAGTTTTCGAGCCTTGGCCTAATTTGGGTTTCCACTCGTCGTAGGAGTGACTGCGTGCATGGGACAGCGTAAGCGGATTAGCAAACAAAACATTCGCCTTTTCGGTCCTACTCTGTTGTCAGACTGTGCAGATTATGTACTCAATAAATATCCAATTGCTTCGTTTAACTTTCACGATAGATGATTTGTATTGAACATTCTATTCGTCATATTTAAGCCTACCATTTCACGAAATCCGCGCATTCCGACCCCTAACACTGTGTGTAGTCTGTAATCATCTGGAAGAATAGGGGTTTTCATTGGTGAAAGAAATATCAAAATCGGTTGAGTTATTTTTGAGATTTTTGTCATCTCCCCACCCACCCACACACAATTTTATTTATTTATTTGAGAATCTGACAACTTTGTATAATATGCATATATATTTTTAGAAATCCTGACACAACCCAGCCTATATATCTATGTACAATCTAATTATACACGTGCACAATAACCATGACAGATATATAGCAAATCAGCACCAGCATGAACACAACACAAGGCGAAAAGGAGAAATGAAATACCCAACACATAGGCTTGCACTCTATGAAAAAAGTCCACAATATATGGGGTGTAAAATATACAATAAATTGCCACAAAGGATTAGGAAAATCCCAAATCCAAACCTGTTTAAAAAAAAAAAACAGTCAAGAGTTTGTTTGCCAGCAAGGCATACTACTCTGTTACAGAATACATGGAAGATGTACTGTGACCTCAATTTTAGGTGTCTTAACAAATCATTACTGTACATTTTTTCTCTTTTACCTTTCTTTTATATTTCTATACTCGTGTTTGTAAATATTGTAGACTTATTTTAATCCTTAAAGTTGTAATTATAGTGTATTAACGAGTCACCAATTTACGAGCACCTGCTCACCCATGAAAGTGTAATGTGACGAATAAAGTATAAGTATGTACTTAATGATCATGTATTCCTGTTTAGCTACTAATGGACCTGGCGCTGCTGTTTGCAATGACACCTCTAGTAATATTCACGGCTCACCGTTGCCTGGAAGCCTCACATATTCTGTTTGTGGACCGACGCAGCAGTCATCTTCTACTTGTATCCTTACTCCTTCTCTTTGGATACTTCGCTCAAGTTTCGTATTACTTCTGGTTAATCAGCGCGTTTTTCTACCATGCCCAAAACTGGATGCGATGGTGGCGAAGTAACTTTGGCATCGAAATCCTGCCTCCGGATACATCCTAAAGTTGGCGAGAGCTAACCTGGCACTTGTTAGCTAGCTGAGTCACTCTGCTGTGAACGAGGTTAGCCCTATCTCGCACTATCGACTAATCGCTGTGCTGTGTGTTTGTAGCACGATTGGGCGAGATAGGGCTCGCAGGTAAGTGGATCACGTAGCTGTTAAGAGCCAGTTAGCTCTCGCCGACTTTGGACCATGTATCACTAGATCTGCACGAATGTTAAAAATTACTGAATTTGTACTCAATGTTTTGAGAGAAATGACTTTAAAATTCGTTTCTTCTATTTTGTTACTCTGCAAAGAACTACAGATAGCAATAGCATTTTTCTTAATTTCTCTGTGCAAGTGGCTGCAGCCTGTCAAAGCTTTAAAATGGATATCAAATACATGCAAATGGTGTTTATTTATTTGTTTTATTTTTAATAAAATACAGAGTGTCTACAAATGATTAGCCTGTTTATTATTATAGTTGATACTGGCGACCTGGCGTTGCACATGTTTATGTTGCTCACCGATTATTTTACAAGTTGTTCACAGACTTTATGCGCTTGTCTAGTGATGTTTCACTTTATGCTTTACTTCAAGTATTCATTGAAGAGTTGCAACAGTTTCTAATCAGGGTAAACTTTTGTGGACACTTTATATTTCGCTACAATAGCCTTTACAGCTTCAGTTCAAGAACATGTTATCTTCTTCATACATCCAAAGTCACACAATCGGCACTAGGCATTGACTTGTCATAGCCGACACTGTTTTTTAGACCGAGGATCATTACTTCTCAATAATTTAGCTCCTCAACTGGTCATTGATGACCTCACAAGGTAGATCGCACTCCGTATCTGAACCTTTTAGCGTAA
The DNA here is from genome assembly GCA_030765045.1 of Tenodera sinensis. Classification (NCBI taxonomy): domain Eukaryota; kingdom Metazoa; phylum Arthropoda; class Insecta; order Mantodea; family Mantidae; genus Tenodera; species Tenodera sinensis. The sequence continues at coordinate 118,615,750 of CM060969.1, read as the reverse complement.
AATCCGGCGTGGTGTAGTCAGCTTTTTCTACCCATTACAACTTCACACAATTCCTTTAATGTTACATATATACAAGCAGAATTCTAATAAATTATTATTATTATTATTATTATTATTATTATTATTATTATTATTATTATTATTATTATTATTATTATTATTATTATTATTATTATTATTATTATTATTATTATTATTATTATTATTATTATTATTATTATTATTATTATTATTATTATTATTATTATTATTATTATTATTATTATTATTATTATTATTATTATTATTATTATTATTATTATTATTATTATTATTATTGTTATTGTTATTGTTATTGTTATTGTTATTGTTATTGTTATTGTTATTGTTATTGTTATTGTTATTATTATTATTATTATTATTATTATTATTATTATTATTATTATTATTATTATTATTATTATTATTATTATTATTATTATTATTATTATTTATTATTATTATTAGTATTATCATCATCATTATTATTATCATTATTATTATCATTATCATTAGCGTTACCGTTACCATTACCATTATCATTGTTGTTGTTGTTATCGGGGCTAACGAAGCTGAGTCCACCCCGTGCCAGACCTCCTAAAGGGGATAAAATCTCTATGCTGGTACCAGGGATCGAACCCGGGTCCTCCGCGCCAGGGCAAGCCTGCTAAAACAATAAATCAGATACTATTCCAAAGTACATTATACGGTGCTAAAACTTGGACCATAAGCAGACAACAAGCAAACAAATCAGCGGTATTGGAAATTGACTTTTGGAGACGGAAATGCAGGAAAGATAACGCTCGGAATAATAGCATAAGGGAAATTATGCAAGTTGACAAAAAAGTTTGGAAACTAGAGAAGAAAGACGTCTTAAATGGTATGAACACTTACTTAAGCTGTCAGAGGTTCGAATACCAAATAAAATTCTAAACTGGAAAGTAGAAGGGAAAAGAAGAAGAGGGAAACCTAGGGAATACTGGATTGACGGGGTGAAAAGGAGTATAGAGAGAAGAGGGCTAAAGGAGAAAGATGCTCTGGACAGGGACTTATGGAGGAAGAAGATCGTTTAGGGATGAAAGAAACCTATTGTATTGTGGAACATTCCATAATAAAAAACACTCATGTTACGATACATTTTTGGCCAAAAAGTGATGTGCATTTAGCCGGATTCACAGTATAGAAAACAACACACAAATGTTCGCATATTCGTACATCAGATTTATGTTACTTATTAACCAATAAAGGTATGCAGGTGAGCGTGGCCCTTAGTGCTTCGTACTTGACCCTTGGGAGGGAACGATGAGAGAGAGACCCGAAGGGCAACCAGATCGGGGAGATGTGACCAATTCGACCGATGTCACGGATAAAGCTTCACAAAAGGCTGGTTCACAACCACACGGTGACGGTAACCAGGACAGCAACGAGAACGAGAAGTGAGGTAGCACTCAACATTTTGGTTCACAATAGCTCCGTAACGAGAACCGGAATGCCTAACATAAATCAATTATGCTTTTTCTAGCTTACGACTAGGAAGAGCTCTAGCGGCTGTTTCATGGCACGGCCGCCTTGAATAATTTCTACAGCAAGAAGTCTAATATGCACAATATGGAACCAACTTTCCGTACCCGAGAACGCGAACGAAAATATTAAAACTTGGCCAGGTCTTTTTTCCAGTTCTCGGGGCAAGAAAGCTTCCCATTGGTTGTGAATAAACCGTGCAAAGAAAACGGAATTTGAAAGCTTTAAAAGATTTGACTATCGCTCAAAGTCAACTGTATTCCCATATTCTACTTGTACCTACAAGAAGATAATGTAGATAAGTTCTTGCCCAGTCTTGCCTTATTGAATAACGCGGGAATGTTTCTTAGTCCGGGAAATATTCTTTGTTGTTCTAGGAATTTTCTTTACTAGGGCCTGGGGGCTGGCAATACTGCTATAGAAAATAATGGAATATCGTTAATGGTAATCAGGAAAACTAAATAGTAGTTTTGGATCAAATAAACAACAATTATATTTTGTCTAGTGAGGGAGTTTAAGGGCCCAATCGACAGTCAGGTCATTTGGGCCCGTATTTTGTCTAAGCCAGTGACAGTTCTTTTGGCATGCTCTCATTTTCAAACTAAAGCATAAGCAGCAGTTATGGTTTTGAAATACCACATTTTTAGGTTAAAAGTGGAACCCTTTTAATCCATCTAGAAGTAAACAAAAAGAATGACATTAGAATTTCAAAAGATATGTCGTCTCTGCATGGAAAGGAGGGTAACGTTATTGCCTTTATTTCCTGATGGAAATTCAGAGCCAGTCAACGAGTTTTCTGCGAAAATAATGAATGTTGTTCCAATTCTGAAGGTAGGTGAGTTGATGTTTCAGAACTGAATTTTGTTTTGAATGTTAAAACATGCGTGGTTCTATTTCTGAATTTAGGAGAGACCTCTGAATACGATGTATAAAACACTTGGCGTTTCTTCAATACTTTAACCGTAGTAAAAACGGAATATTATTAATAGTGTAAATAGCGGCGTAGCCTAGCTCCATGAATTGTGTATTTTATGTTCTTGTGCAATATAAATACATTATTTATAAAAATAGTTTTTTTATTATATGATTGATACTGCTTTTACTATGTAATACTTATGTATATACATATTATGACAATTCCATATTCATAATCAAAAGACGCAATAAATGTAATATTTTGTTTCAGAAACCCGATATACCCAATATCATGTATTTGATCTAAGGATGAATAAATTGAATTGAATTATCCTGTATAATCCAGTACTTCATCAGGACCAATTGAGAAACAATTTCTAGATCTTATGATTTTAATTATTTCTTCATGTGTCATTGGTTTAAGAAAGATACTAATTTCATTTCTAATCAGTTTAGGATGGTGGATATGATTATTAGTGCTAGTTTGTGGCAACATTACACTATCCATAGACTAGCTGTTAGACCGAAAATCCATTGGGAAGGTGATGTTATGAACGATTTGAGAAAATTAAAAATATCAAACTGGACAATGACCATACATAACAGAAATGCCTGGAAAAGAGAAGGCCAAGACATTCAATTTTGAAATCGTGTTGAGAAGAAGAGATTATATATTATTTCCATCAGCAAGCCTAGAGCTGCGAGTTTTGGGTTTTATTATATTCCATGTTGTTTTATTCTTCTTTGAAGAGTTAGAATCTGTGCATCAAAGTAATGTATTTTTTTCTTTTTGCTGCCTGCTATTATATGTAAGTGAAAGAAAAAGAGGTAATTACATTAAGTGTTGTTTGGATCTAGTTTGCCACTTGTAGAGATAGAAATACACCCATCCATGCTTTTTAGGACATTTTCATTCCTAGGACAACAATGGCTTAAGGACAACACAAATGGTCATGTTCCCACTGCTACACATGCATGATGGGCACTGCCAATCTAAATGGGAGGCAAAATTTGCTGTATTGGTGACATTTTGATTTGCATTTGTTTGCCTTCTTTATGTTCACTTGCTGCTCACAGAAATGGAAATGCTGAAGCAGTCAATTGTTGATATAACTAATACCCATATTTCAGACCTGAACAATGGTGATCTCCCTGGGACCCAGCTGAATTCACCTTACTTTCACTTCTCTTCCTTTCTGGCATAAGTGCCGCACCAGGGTTTACACACACTGCGTGCAGGGAACAGGAAGTATAGGAAGGGTACATGTGCATAGAGAAAATGTTACAAGCAGTATAAAATGAATACATATTGGTTTAATTTTATTTTAAAAGAAAAAGTTCACAACATGAATAATGTAATTAATGTCATTATTTGACTGTTCTCACATTTAGTATCCGTATTGTTATGTTCGATTTATGACTTGAGCATCTAAGGTCATTTTTAAATAGGAGGAGAGAAGAGGCAAAGTGTACAGAAACTGCGTTTCAATGTCTTTTTTTGTGAGCGTTATCTCTAAAATTTGTGGTTTTTTGCAGAACTTTGGGAATTTTTTTTGGCAGTTTAAGGCATTTTTGGAAGCTACAATTTTGGGTACATATTTATATGCGCCTAACGGATATTTTGGGATAATTTTTTTTTTTTTTGATGGGGTTGGTCTGCGGAAGTTTGCCCTTAGTGGCTAATAGACACCCAAAGTAAATGTGGAAGGGAAGACTTTATTTGAGAGGTAGAAAGGGATGCCCTAGAACTAGAGGATGGTGTGGAGGAGGATCTTATGTCTGTGGATATGAGGTTGGAGGACTTTGGCAGAGAATAGAGATGTCTGGGGACGTCTAGTAGCGACGGCCAAGGCTCACACCAAGCTGTAGTGCCCAATGTAGAAGAAGAGATCTAAGGTCATATCAGCAGCTTTTTACTTTTGGAACAATTGCTCAACAGCAATGATGTTCACTCGCTTGTTGTAGTATTATTTTTGGGTTATTACAATATATTCACACCACATAAGCATGCTCATTCATAATCCCAAACCCAAGGGAGGCTGTGGAGTATCCTGGCTAAAGAAAAATGCTGGGAATGGAACCTGGGACCTCTGACATGTTAGGTTATTTTCAATTTAAAGGATTGGGATAAGTAAGGGGAATATATTTTAATTTTTTTTTTGTAAGGAATGGAACAAGAAAAAGAATATATATTATTATATTCTTTTTTAAGGAATCAGAATTTGCTGGCTGTAAAACGGTGTGGCATTTGTGTCAAATATTTGACTTCAGATATGTGTGGTGCACTGGATAAGAAAATATTGGCAGTGCAGTCACATGGTCTGATAGGAAGTAGTCGTGGTGGAACCCAGTTGGTCAGAGGCAGAGGAGGTGATAAGAGGGTTAACTCAGTTAGGTCCCAGATTGATTGCTATTACCCTAACCTGCATCATTGGAGTATAGCCTCACTGAATCCCCAATATCGGTCTGTTATAGGCAATGGGGTCAAAACTGCTTCATAATAGACATCCCTGGGCTACACTTTGCAGCTTGGGATCCTCAAACCTTTGGTTATTGTAAATCAGTTGAAATCCTAACATCATACACGTGATTCTTGAATATGGCTTCAGAATGTTTAATAATGTTACTGTGTCATCTTGAACCTTTATTGATAATTTTAAATTTTATGTTTTTGGAATGCAGTGACCATCAGTTATGAATCATGCACTAGTGAATGGAAATGTGTGTGTAGTATGTTTAAGATTCATGGAATTTTCTTCTTTGTTTTGCAGCTTACTACTGATGATGGATTTCCAAACCACATATGCCAACGATGTGCACATTTAGTAAACATATCATATAAGTTCAAGGTTCAGTGTGAGACAACAGATATTGCATTACGTCATTATGTGGAAAGTCGGGTATGTAGTTTCATATTAAACCCCAATCTCTTTGTCAAAAAAAAAAAAAAAAAAAAAAAAAAACCAGAATCTGAGAATGAAAAAATGTTTCCAGAAAGCACACCAAAAGTAAATATAAAAGTAAACTGCAGTATATGGGCTGGATTCAATGGCAATGGTACCAAGCTTTCATGAATATGCCGTAGTCTTTCAGCCAGTGATATTTGATGTTTCAGCTAGTATTTGGGAAGTGTAAGAGGTCGCTATAGAAATAGATGGATTCTTACACTTTCTGATAGTCAAGCAGGCTTGAAGGCCTTGTCTGACCATCCACCACTCAATTTAGCTGTGTTTCCAACGCATATGGAGATCTGGTTAATGAAACAGCAGATGAAGCTGTTAAAAAGAGAACGGAACAACCTTTTATTGGACCTGAACCAGACTGTTGCTGTGTTTATACTTTTCATTAGTGCTAAAGTATTCATTATGAATTGCAAGATAGATCTACAATGCTATTGTATCATTAATGGACCCCCTAAATTATAGATCAAATCTCTGACTTATAAACAGTGAATGACTGCCATTATTGCTTTCATCATATGATTTCCTCTTAATTTGTTCATATGTAGAGCGAGGACATATATCCACTGAAGAAGAAATCAGGTTGACTGCACGCCGAATTGCTTGCTTGACGTCATCGCTGCTACCTCGGACTGAGGGGTGAACAGCATGCTCTGGTTCAGTATGACAGCTGTACCGTACAGATAGGGAGTGTTATTTTCTGTGCGATCCGTGTTTACATACGAGGTGAATAATGTCTTCAGCTTTAGGTGATGATAAATTAAATCAGTTATTGGAAGAATTTGGAAGAAATAATTTCGTATTGAATGGCGATACGATACACTGTAAGTTATGTTATTCACAAATTAGAGATTCCAAGGAGAAACGGAATTGCTGAAGCAACATTGTAATACCAAAAACATAAAGCACTTGTTGCAGCATCAAAGAATAAAGAACACGACCATTTGTCATTTCAATCAGAGTTTTTTTAAGACATGTGCAAAATAGATCATGTAAAATCATCTAATGATCCTGGCTATGCTACAATGGTTCATATAAAAATTGGTTTACAACAGCTAGACAAAATGCCATCTACGTATGACGAACACAATGCAAAATATCTTACGTTTGCTCCCGTTACATCATGTGACGTTGAGAGAAGTTTCTCGCTGTATAAACATTGTTTAGATGACAAGTTTTACTTTTGAACAATTTAAAAATGTATTATTGTTCACTACAATGTTTTTGAGGAACGAATAGATGACGATATGAACCGATGTAAATGGACTAGAGCTTCTTACACAGCCCTGCCCTTTTGTTTACATGTTCTGAACTTCTGTGCTACGCCGTCTGCCAGTCACCACGGAGCGTGTATAGTACGAGCGTGCGAACATTGTAAGCGATGGGATATTTATCCTCGCTCTATTCATATGTATGTCATCCTCAGATACAAGTAAATATAACTATTACTGTATGAATTATTGTTGATTGATGTTTGTATAGAATTATAGTTTTATTCTGGAAACTGTTGTATTTAAATTCTGTTGTTTTATATAATCTTCATCTGACGAAGAGATCATATTCAATCTGTTTGCATTTCTATTAAGACCGAGACTTGAGTAGATTTAGATAAAGGTCCAATCCTTTTCAGGAATAGGACAACATAGAATTTCAAGATAGATTTAGGTTCTCTAAACTAGTGATATTCAACCTAGGGTATGCGAAGACTTCTGAGGGGTACTTCCTTCTCATGGAAAGAGTATGAAAAATGAAGGCCAGTATAAAGCTCTTGCTTTTAAACATCCGACTATCAATTTTGTTTCGTCCATCCTCCTTGTGCCTACAGTGCAAATCTGCAGTTTAACAGTTTCTATAAGGTTTACTTCAATTAGCTTGAAGTAGAGAGAAAAATATACTTTCATATATATATATATATATATATATATATATATATATATTTCACAAACAAAAATTGTGACATCTGCCTGACATTTCAGGTGACCATGAAGATCCAGAATACAAAGATATATGACAGTCAAGTTTTAAGAAAAAAAAGATGATTAAAATTAAGGTGCAAAATATCTAAAGAAGCATTAAAGGATTATAACAAGAAGATAACAGTTAACACATGGAATATACTCATGTTTCATATGACTATTTATGCTTGACCATGCATCTAAGTTTAAAACATTTATAAAATGTTTTTAATATTCTATGCTGTGTGTTATTGTCGCTGATGTCTGACATTTTATTCATGCATTTATTTGTCGATTGTGCATAAGGAAATCTTTAGCTGTGCTTTCAACTCCAAAATTATTGATTTTATTGTTACATTGGCCTTTACACAATGGTACAGAGCGTATAGATGCTATAACCTTTAAAAACGAAGACTTTAAAAAATAAGAAGATAGCATCTTCCTTTCATAGAAGTTACCAGAAGAAACATCAGAAGAAGCATCACCATCCGCACCATGAAACACCATGGAAACCCAGTTATTATCCGGTTGATAATGGAGGAAAGTTAACCTTCGAAACACGTCCCGGAAAAATATTTTGTAAGTGTTGTTCAGTGTTATTAATTAACTCACCTTTTAAATTAAAGAAGATAGCAATTTATTAGAATGTTGTTTATTGCATATAATTTTTACTCATGTCCAACATTTGTAGTTTTTCTGAATTTGAACTAGTTGTTTTTCAATTGAACATATGAGAATCGATAGTTCTGTTTTAAGCTGCATGGGAATGTGCTCAGAGAGCAAAGTATTGACAGCTACATGCAGGTTTTTCGATTGATGGATAGAAGTATTGTTATTAACAGTTGCACCTTTGATTGGTGGATAGCAGTATCATTATGAACAGGTGCACCTTTGATTGGTGGGTAGGTATGGGTGGCTCATTTGGTTAGATGCTGGCCTACTGTTCCCAATCTACTCTCCGTCGCACATGTCCTAATTGATTCTCTACCTTATGCTCATGAGCGTCAGTCCCTTAGCCTGGGTCTTACACTGTGCACCGTTTTAGGCAATGATCCAGTAGCTGTAGCTACGGTACTGTGGTTTGTTGCAAATATTGATTTTGGGAAGTAGGTGTAAGGTGAGTTTTGTTTTTGCGGTTTTAGATTTTAGAATTGTTTACTTCTCTTCACTTTTTAAGTGTCGTAGTAGCTTACATTTTTAGTATGTTGTGTTTTACCTATTTTAAGTTTTAGCAGTTTTAACTTTCACTTTTTTAGCTTTTTAGAGGTGAGGTTTTAATAAGGAAATAATGAAGCTATTAACAGTGAAGCAACAAGAATCTAAAGTAAGAACAAATTAGAAACTAAAAGCAGCAAAAGAACTTGCAATACTACTAAGATAAGTGAAGCTTTTAGTTTCTAATTTGTGCTTACTTTAGAGTTTCTAATAGTTGTTGGTTTTTATCTTTGGACTTCGGGCCCTAATTACCTAGTTGTCGATGGGCCTTTAAACACCACCACTCGCTCACTCATTGATCGCAAGGTCATGGTTCAAATCTGGCCCAGGCTGATGGTTTTTAAGTGTACTTAAAAACGACAGCTCCAAGTCAGTAGATTTACTGTCATGTAAAGGAACTCCTGTGGGACAAAATTCCGGCACACCGGCGATGCTGATGTGATATTGACAGCATTGTTAAACAATAAAATATTTAATTTATTTATTGGTGGATAGCAGTATCATTACGAACAGGTGCACCTTTGATTGTTGTATAGCAGTTGTTGTTGTTGTAGTGTTTAATGCCCGCTTTTACTACTACGGCACCACAGGCGGTGACACTGATGATACATGAAGATGGAGCACCGGTGGAATGAGATGGTGGGGGAAACCGGAGTACCCGGAGAAAACCTGCCCTGACGCCGCTTCGTCCACCACGAATACCACATGCGTTGTATAGCAGTATCATAATGGACAGGTGCACCTTTGATTCACGGATATCAGTATGATTATGAACAGGATCACCTTTGATTGTCGGATAGCAGTGTCATTATGAATGGGTGCACCTTTGATTGGTGGATAGCAGTATTGTTGTGAAGAGGTGCACCTTTGATTGTCAGATAGCAGTGACATTATGAACGGGTGCACCTTTGATTGGTGGATAGCAGTATTGTTGTGAAGAGGTGCACCTTTGATTGTCGGATAGCAGTGACATGAACAGGTGCACCTTTGATTGGTGGATAGCAGTATTGTTATGAAGAGATGGGTATAATGATGTCCATTGCAGTGACGTGTAAGGGCTACATTATGGCATGGTCAAGCATAAAGAATAAACTATACTGAGTAAGAGAACACATGTAATTCTTGCAGCTACAAGTCTTTCTTCCCAATAGCTAGCTCAGGCCTGGGCAATTTGTGGAACAGCTTGAGGGACCTTCATATTCTTTACTTGCTAAACCTACAGTTATCAGTGGAAGATCTTGAGCAGACTGAACTCAGTGAGTACCAGTTGCCCAGTCCTGGACTAGCTTATGTGTTTTTGTTTCACATTTGGGATTTTGGCACAGTTTTGTAACAGTACACCTAATAAAATGCCCACATTCATGAAACATACCCTTATATTTCTGTTTAATGAAGCATAGCTTTTAATATTATATAACAGCTGAATATTTTTATATTGCAGCGGAATGGAGAAGAGGTTAAGACCCTAGCAAGTAATAAAGATGACAGATGGGATTATATATCAATAAAATCAGAGTATGAGGATGCCATTAATTTTAAAGTAGAGCTACAAGAAGAAAGTTCTCTAGGAGAACTGAGTAATAACTCAGATGATAAAGATGCAAGGTTAGAATTTTACTGTTTGATTGCAGTCAGCTTAAACCTTACATATGGGAGAGCACAAAAGTTCAGTGTTTTGCCTGTCCACGTTCTTGGTGCTTGTTGCCATCTGCCACTATCATAGAATGGCGCGGATGAAACCATATAACATTTTTAAAACTACTTTTCAAAGCTTTACTTGCCAACTTTATGAAAGAAGATGCTGAAACTGTCCACCGTTGTCCATGCACTTTTGGCATCTTTGTAGGAAAGTATCCACGACTCGTAGTTCATGTTGAGAAATGCTGGCAATTTGCTGGCAGATATTTTGTTTGAATTCTTTCAGAGTGTGTGTGTTTGTCTAGTACACTTTATGTTTTAAATTACCCCAAGATAGAAATTGGAAGGGTTTAAGTTGGGGCCACAAACCTCTGCTAATAATTCTGCCATTTTCAATAATTGTTCTCATCAAAAGATTGGCCATATGAGCTGTTGCAGTTTGTTGAAAAAAGGCAAAATCATGCTCCTGTCTGTCAATTCTCTAAAAAAAGGAGCAAAATTGTATTTAGGTTTGTATGGGTGTCAACTGTTGACTCGAAAAAAGTTGGCCCTATAACTCAGAACCTAATATTGTTCATGAAGTACCCCTTCATGATGAATAGATTGGCGTAAGGTGCGCCATTAGTGGAGAAAGGTTTCTCAGAGCTCCAATTAGCGATTTCTATCTCTGGGCTAGTTTAAAACATAAAGCGTACAAGACAAACCCACACACAGGAGGAATCAAAACAAAATATCTGTCAGGAATTGCCAGCATTTCTCAACATGAACTCAGCAAGTGATGGATAAGAGGTGGAATCAGGACTGAAAAATTCAATGCCATAGCCAGGATTTGAACCATGGATCTTCTGCTTAACAACTTGTCAGTAGGAGATTAAATTCCCCAACCAATTCGTACTTTCCCGGTTAGACTTAGACCACAAGGAAATTTTACATCAGAGATAAATACCCCAAGGGCGACTTACAATTGTAAGTACTTTATTTCCTGGGTTTAAGTAACCTTTAGATGGTAATTTATTTATTTATACCAACAAACTTACTGCTGTTGTTTTTAAACACACAAGCCGGCTATGGCATTGAATTTTTCAGTCCTGATTACACCTCTTAAACATTGCCCATACATGGCTTGTGTGTTTAAAAATACCAGCAGTAAGTTTGTTGACATAAATAAATGAGTGATGGATAGTTTCCTAAAAAGGCGCCAAAAATGTACAAACAACGATGGTGGCCAGTTTCAGCATCTTCTTTCATAAAGTTGGTAAGTAAAGCCTTTAAAAGTAGTTTTAAAAATGTTGCATGGTTTCATCCACGCTTTTCTATGATAGCGGCAGACAGCAATGTGTGCCAAGGACACAGACAGGCAAAACATTGCACAGCCTGTTTGGAACTTTTTTGCTCTCCCTGTAGATGAGCTTAGCTTTAAGTATGTAATATAGGCACTAACAAATAAGACGACACTCATATCATACATATTTGCTTGTATATTTTCCAGTGACCAGTAACAACTTAAATTGTGTTATGCTGGCTTTCTTTGTTAACATAATGCAAACTAAACAGGACTGCATTTATGACAGGCTATCTAGGCTACAAGCTATGGGATAGCACTACAGAAAGATTAAGCTATTTAAATATTTTAATTTAGTTCAAAAGTATTGGAAAGCACGAATGCTAATGGCTTCATTGCCAGATGCAAGGCACTAGAAAACAACAACAACAACAACAATATTTTAATTTTGAATATTCTAAAATAAAATTTGCCCCCATATTAATACTGAGACCCAAATGACCTAGCTGTCTAGGGATCCACTGGATCCACTTAGTACTGAGACAGATATTCCGTAAGCCATATACAGACTGTGGACAAATAAAAATGAGTCATGTCTGGAACGCCAGGTTACTTCAACGGCAGAGAACAGCTCCATGAGTAGGTACCCCTTTACCACTTACCTAGCTTATGTCTGTTGATGTAAAGGGAAATCCCAGCAAGCAGCAGTCAATGTTCCTTCAATAAAGGTTTTTTCTTCATCTTCGTTTACTGGAGCTCCAAGCTTCCTCTCATAACGACCCATGATTGTCCAAAGTCAACCCTCAAATGAGTGGTTTATAATAAAAGTCGGTATATGCTCAACAATGGAAGAAATGTTACGTTAGTTAATACATTGTTGTGTGGCACACTAATTAAAAGAACAGATGTGAAGAAAAAAAATTTAAAGTTATTTCAATTCTAGGAATGAAAGTACATGTGATCAACAATAGTTTAGAAATCGACGGCATATTTCAAAGCTTCACAAATGTAATAACACTGCATAGTAACAAACAATAGGTGTTCGGAAAATGTAAAACGAAGCTTAAGGTTTCACATTTAAAAATTGCTGCACAATTACAATTGTTTTTAAACATTGTTATTGCTTTTAATTTACTTATGATACACATTGTCTGAAATCAGACCATATGTGTGAAATCATCCAGTTTGACGGTACCAAATAACTTGCAGTTTTCAGCAAGTAGGTATGTCTGACTTGGTCATGTATGTGTTCCAGACATGATTAATCTTTTTTGTCCCCTGGTGTACATAATTTGGAAAATGTTATAGTGGAGTTTAGAATTTGTTTTAGAGTACTACAAATTAAAGATATGAACTCGTCAAAGGGGAAACTTAGTTATGAATGAGATTGTTTTAATTCAGTTATATTGTTATATTAAGTTAAATTAATTAGTTTCAGATGTTAAATTAATGAAATAAGACAAAATGTGAAGTCTATTAAATGTAATGTGTATAATGCTCACACTTGTAAAATATATGCATGATGTTCAAAAAAGTATATAAAAAAAGCTGATTGCCACAAAGAATCAACAAATTTGTTGGGACACATGAAAGTGGAATTATGTATTACAAGCTTATTCTGAATGTCAGCAGAAGAATTTACTGTACTGTTGTTTAAATATGTATAATATTCATTACAAATAAAGGTAAAAGTTTAAAATGGAATCCTTTTGGATTCCATATATAAAGTTAATCAGTGATAATAGATTGTTCTAACACACACAGACCAGTATATTTTTTAAACGTACATAGGCAAAGGTAGAATCAGAACTGAAAAGTTAAACTGATGTCATAGTAGCATGTTGCCATGGTAGCTTAGTAGTTCAGAACAATCACACGTAGAACAGAAGATCTGTGTTTCAGATCCTGGCTATAGCATTGAATTTTTTCATTTCTGATTCTACCTTTTGTAGTGGTTTTCAAGATGTTAACTGATTATTATCATTGTAGCTATGAGTACTGTTACACTATCTCTGGGCGTGGTACAGAATAAAGGTATATCACTAAACTCCTTCGAAATACACATATATTTCTTTGCGTCTTTTATTTTATTTGTATCATTACAGATAAGGCACTCCAGTGAACTCTTCCTTATATTTATTTGTTTTACAATAAGTAATTTGATCTGTATTCCCTTTAGACGCTGCACATCTATCCACTATAAATCATTGAAGAAATATTTTAAGTATTTAATCTCTATCTTCTCATGACACTGGTGTCTATATTGTTCGAAAAGTTTGTTTCGCTGAACTTTAAATCATTTAATATTTGATTTCTTGCAACACTTCCAAGAAATGGCATCCAACCATTTTAAAGCTTTATTGCAAGAGAGAATTGAAAAATTATTTCCTTGCTGCCAAGACATCACTATGATATTGTCTCAGTCGACAATATGTCATTATCACATTCAGTATTTCATCTTACAATTACCTCGGACTTACCAAGAAATTTATATAGATCTATATTAGTGACTTTTAACATAAAGTTACACAAACTTAGCCTAAATATTGAAATTCACAATAACCAAATATACTCCACAAATTTATAATGTAACAATTAACAAAAGAACATCAAAGGAATGAAGTTAAGTTAATTTTGGCTTTCAAAATATCTCTTGGGGTACATAATACTGCTTCACTGTCAAAGCTTGTCTTATTTGACTTTTAGAGAGATAAAGGAAACAGTTATCTTTATTTTGCATTTCAGGTTGTATCCAGAAATCATTTTCAGTGAAGAGGTCAAGAGTGATGAGAATGCAAAGCTGATTACAAAAAGGTTATCAGTGATAAAGAACATCAGAGAAACTAAATGCAACAAAAAGAGTGTAAGTGGAAAGGAAGAAATGCTTAACAAGAAGTCCAAAACTAAACTGAATAATAATACAAATAAAGGTGAAACATCAGCAAATGACAGTATTAATTACAAAAATGTTTCTGTTAAGGAAGAAGGTGAACTTAAGTGTAAATCAGTTAACCTTGAGGAAAACAATACTCAATTTGCAGAAAAGAAAAGGGCGGGGAAAGTTAGGACTAGAAAAAGAGGGGAGAGAAAAGGTTTTCTTTGTCAAGATTGTGGCAAAAACTTCACTTATGAGCAGCATCTGCTTTTGCACCGTAGAACACATACAGGAGAGAAACCTTACGCTTGTTCAGTTTGTGGCGAGTGTTTCAGTGTTAACAGCAATCTCAACAAACACATGCGAACTCACACCGGCGAGAAGCCATTTTTGTGCACAGTATGTGGCAACAGCTTTGGACGTAGCGATACCCTTGCTAAGCACATGCGTTCACACACTGGTGAAAAACCTTTTCACTGTGCTGTTTGTGGAAATAACTTTGGTCGCAGGAGTGTTCTTACAAATCACATGCGCACACATTCAGGAGAGAAACCGTACCTCTGTACAGAATGTGGACAAAGGTTTGCTCAAAGTTATGACCTCACAAAACATATGAGGTCTCACACAGGTGAAAAACCATATGGTTGTACCATATGCAGCATCAGCTTTGGACAGAAAACTAGTCTAAATAAACACATGAGAATACACTGGGATGTACCTAGTACATGTTTGGATTTTCCACAAACTGTTTTATACAAATTATGAACATAATTTTAGATATATGTACATAGGAAAATATGTAGAACCATAATAAAATGTTCCAGTGTGCAGCTGTATCATAGACACCAACTTGTCATGCATTTTGGGGGGAAGGACAAGATTATGCAATAAAGTTGCATATTAATAAAATATTAGGTGCAGTTACTAAAGGTATTTAATAAATTATTATTTTGTTGTTTAACGATGCTGTCAATTGCTAGGATCACATCAGTGTCGCTGGTGTGCTGGAATTTTCTCCCACAGTAGCTTTTTTACATGCCACTAAATCTACTGACGTGGAGCTGTCGTTTTTAAGCACACTTAAAAACCATCGGTCTGGGTTGGATTTGAACCTGCAACCTTGGGATCAGTAGGCCAGTGTCTAACCAACTGCGCCACCCAGACTAACAAAGGTATTTAATGATAGTACAGCAGAGACGCTTTTGGTGTGTTTAAGTCTTACCTTACTATTTTCCAGCGAAAGTGCTGCATCTCTATTTCTACTGAATTTCAATCTATAACTACACAAATGACCTAAGTGATTGTAAAAGCCTGCTACTACAAGGTGTGAGATTAGTCGTGGAATATAAAAATCTGATATGTTGCACTCACATGACTTTCTGTACTCTTGTACTAACCATTCTTGCAAACCCTTATTCCTATATCTTCTTTAAAATTTCATAAACATTTGCAAAAATTATCTTATTGCTAATTTTCTTGTAGGTATAAGGGGAATATGGAAATACAGTAGGCTTTAAGCAGTAATCAAATCCTTTTAAAGCTGGTCACTATATGAAGGCTTTGAAATTCTGTTCTCTTTGCACGGCCAAGAAACAAAAAAATAAAGAATGAACTTCCATTTGAGGAAGGTATAAATATTGCAAAACTCGCACAAATAATAAGGAATATCTTGGAAATGGTTCACTCCACAAAAAAAAAAAAAAAAATGCATTTAGACATAAACTGTGTGTTTTAATGAGACCTACTTTTTTTGTATAGTAAGATAGATTCTATCTCTTACTGTTTACCAGTTATGCAAGTCATCAAGGGTAAACAGGACTACATGGACTATAGTCAGAAAATTAAAAATACATATTTCATTTGCCATAAAAATATCTAAACATGTGACATTTTAATCAAATTTGTTAGAGTATTTTTGAGAAAATCAAAATTGTTGAAACTTTTCCATGTAAAGGATAGTTTAGGGTACAGAATTTTCTTCAAAGTCTTTGTGTCACATCCTTGAAAGATATTCAATTTAGATACCAACTGTGGTTTTTAACCGACATTTTGTTTTTGAGTCATGCTGTTCACAGGCACACACATACCTTTTTTAAAAATACTTTTTTGGTTTCAGGGGACCTCAAGATATATATTTCCAGTGAAATTTCAACATTAAATTTTTGGGTCAAATACAATTCCCCTGCTTACAGAGTACATAGTAGAAAAAGTAGAAGAGGACTATTTGGTCTATTTAAGCAATTTGTTTTATTTGTTTAATGAAAGATCCATCTTGTAATTGATAATGTTGCCAGACAGACTTAGGGGCCGTGTAATGCTGGCTGGAACGTATGAGAATTGAAAGTAGTCAGCGATAGCAGCACACTATTTGCATGATGTTGGGAGTGTGTTGTTAACTGCATATAAAAATGAGGTAATGCGTGTACATAAGTGATATAGATATGAAGAAGGCAGGAATCTGTATTCTTGTTCAATATGGTGAATTTGGGTAACTCACATTGTGCCAGTGGACGAAGTGGTGGGTGTGAGCAAGATATTGGCAGAGAATTTTATAATTGAGCACCTTATTTAGGAGTTATCTACTGTGGAATGAACCATGATGTAGTGTGCATGTCATCGTCTTTTGCAAAATCAAGCAACATGTGAGAGATGCCAGCAACGTTGCTGTCTCCAGGCCTATGCCCTTTAGCCGGAAGGAAATTGTTGGTACTGTCTGTCCTGCAGACAGAAGAACGATGAGTTATGCTTCCATCTTTGAATGCATTTAACTGTTGTTTAACCAGATTGCTGTTTACATACTGCTGGGCGTCAGATTACCAACAGCATCAAAGCGCTCAAGAGTCCAGCATTGGATGTTGACACACTTCTGTGGAATGGTTGAAATTATGTAGGGAGAAATGCTAAACTCATTTGGAGGGGCATGCCTCTAAATCTGAGGTTTTGATAAAAATGGTGTCCCTCTTATTGTGAAGATCGATGAATCGAAGTGCCATTGGGGTCAGAGGAGAGAAGGGGTGTCGAAAGTAGATCAATAAGATGCTTGGTTGAGGTTCCGGACAGGACTGCCCAAACTCAAGAAGCACTGATCCAGTAATATATATTACCTGGATCCCACATCATTTCCGATGGCTGGGCAGCATACATCAATGTGGAGAACTTCAACGATGATGTATACATACACCCCATTGTTCTCTACGAAAACTTTATTAAACCCCACAATCCAGACTTGCACACCCAGCGGGTGGAGAACATGTGGTTCAGATCCAAGAGCAGGCTTCAGAGGCAGTTTGGCACTGCCTGGGAGCTGTTTGCATTAGATCTTCATGAATTTGTGTATAAGTGTGGCTGTAGAAATAGGACAGTGCTCCATTGTTTCCTCATGACACTCTCCGAAAACCATCCTACATGTATATGGTTCCTTTTCTCCAGAACTCCATCCACATCACTTTTGACATCATAGCCACATTCACATGGTTGGTGAATTTATTTTGATAAATCTCCTGGTCAGCATGGTGAGACCCATAAACTGGCAGGAGTGGTCTTCCAGACATTCTGGGAGATGCGAGAGAGCGATGTGACTGCCAAAATGTAAAAATATGATGCTCTCTAAAAAGTGGTTACTTTTTCTACTATATCGCTCTCCTTCTTCACCACTCTGTCCTCTGTGTGATCTGCAAGAGGAAATGGACCAAGACCACCTTCAAATTGCCTGGCCCTTTCTAGATCCCTATCCAAAAATGAAAAATATTGGAGAGCAAGACGACTAATGACTTCATTGTCAGAAATCCAGTATTAGCAAACAACATTCATACTTCCAAGTCTCTTCCTCCCTTTGATCCTGTTTTCCATATTTATGCCTAATTAATGTACCTATTTTCTTCTTTCCTCTCTTTGGTTTCATCAACCATTTTGCAAAAACAGCCTTTTTTAAGGCTAACAGGTGCATAATAAAACAGCAAGTGGGTCTGGTTGGACTCACTATTGTGATTAAAAGTATTCTTATTGTTGTTACTGGTAATATTTGCTTTCATTTTTACTTCTAGTGTGTCAACTGTAAAATACACATAGTGACAGTTTTCATTCAATAGTGGCATTGTATTTAAGTGTGCATTCCTCAGTTGAACCCGAAAGATCTCCCAAATGTAAGACTGAGCACCACAATTACAGAATAAATGAGAATCCCTTCATATTACAATAAAACAACTTAATTCATACTACATAACCTGAAATAACTCTGAAATCATAAGCTCATGCAGTTCTGCATTAGGTAAATAATCGACGGGAATATTTTTTGTAATATACATTTATGAAAGAACTACAAGTTTAGTTTTAGAGGTATAAACCATGTAACCTGAAATAACCATGAAATCACAATCTCATGTAGTAGGTATTTAACCTTAAAATGGGAGTGTATTTCGTAATGTACATTTATCAAACAAATACAAAGTTTTATAAGAATTACACGTGGCAGGTGATGGACAAATGGAATACTTTAAACATCAGATTTTACTGGAAATAATTGTTACAAATTACTGGTGATTGTTATTTAAATACAGATTTCCATTAATAATTAACAGCTAAAAGCAATGAGGAAAAAGGAAATGTTCACTTGTAATACTTTCTGCAAATGTGATGCTCCATTTTCTCCTTTATGTGCTGTCTGTAAGTGTCCCTGTGTCACTTTTATTCCTCTGTGCTAACTTTACTCCAGTTCCGTTCATTGTTTCAGTTGTAGATTGTGCTTCTGTTCCATTACCTGTGTTCCTCTCTGATTCATACTTACCAACCTGTTTGTCCACTATGGGGATGTAGTGTGTTATGTCAACTTGACATGAACTGATTTAGCAAGATTGTGCATCTGTAAGTCTATGGAGCATTGCCTTGGAATTTTGGTGGGGCCCTTCATTGAAATTGTTGGAGAGGCAATGCCCATGGCCTTGTAAGTTAGGGGGGCAGAAAGTATCTTACCCTCTTATAAGTCTGTGCCTATGCCAGTAACTGAGGAAAGATACTATGTATCAGGGGTCATCTAATAAAACCATTGTGGTGCACATTGAAGTTTCTTGCTTACATACCCCTTTAAACAGGGTATGTGCTAATGGGGAGATTGGAAAATATTTTCCAAAAGTATGCACTTGTTCATTCGTCCAATGCTCTAATCACTTCATTATGTTAGAACTTGGAAGATAAAAGTATTATTTTCTTTATGTATGAATTTATAGGATACAGCTGTTGCAAAATTTGATGGCAGGTGGCTCGATACTAAACTCAATCATAGGCTTGCCAGCCTTGCTGTGTTGTAGATTAAACACGATGTAAAGCCAATGATATAAATATCATTTGCACCCACAAAATTTATTTGCACAAAAGGAAAAAGAGGAGTAATAGTCTGCTATTGCTGCCATTAAGTTTTTGAGCTACTATAGATGAAGTTTGCTGTTATTTGTACAATTTTTGGCAAGATATAGTGTACCGTGTGTGCTGCTTCCTTAATGCTACTACATTTTATGAGCCACTATTCACATTCTTGGTTGCTGTGGAAAAAAATTATATTTTATGGATTTATGTTATCTTTATTGTCCCCTCTACCTCATAAGAATGATTTGTAACCTGTATTCATAATATAAGGAGGCAAAACAATATCACTGGAAAGGAGCTTTGGTATTCTGGAAAAGAAGTAGCACCAATGCTTTGTAATATTGAACGTTTCATGGTTGGAGTTTCAATTATTTGTTCAATGAACTGTAGAAGAACATATATCATTTTTATTTTAATAGAGCTCACATCATACTATTGACAGACAGATTAACTGAAACAAACTGTACAAAATAAAATTCTGATCAGCAAGGATCAGAGTATTTTCTTACAACTGGATCTACAGAACTTATATCAAAAGTTACAGAATTATTTTCAATACAGTTCATTCATTCTTTCTGGTTCTCACAGTCCACAGATCAACACAACAAATATTTACAAATGGCCTTTCACAGCACCAGCTGTCTAAAGATTGCTTCTAGATGCAAGAAAAATTATTTTTCAGCAAGAGTTCCAACTGTTCCTGTCCCAAAAAAATTACTATGTTCCAAATAACCATTCCAAAATAACAGTTACAAAAATATTTATTATTTATGCCTAACTGTAGAAACAAATACAGTGTCACTGGAATTCTTTTGCTTCACATTTTGATTCTTTCTTCCATTCTAAAATGACTTCCTCTTATCTGCTCTTAGTTGATTTGCACTATCTATAACTAAAAATAAAGATGATGGTGATGATACATGTTTCAACACCGACTTATTTTTCATTATAATTTAGATTCACGTCACTGTTACTGAACTTATTCAAATATTACGTAAACAGTTGACAGTTTATTTATTTATGCCAACAAACTTACTGTTGGTGTTTTTAAACACACAAGCCGTGGCTTGAGAATTTAATGCCATTCTGGCAGTTTGTCACAATAGCTCAGTGGTCAGAGCGTCCGCCCGGCAAGCGGAAGGTCTGTGGTTCAAATCCCAGTTGTGGCATTGAATTTTTAAGTTCCAGTTCTACCTCTTAAGTTGACAGTTTTCCTATACATTATCTTGTATTCCACCCAGTATGCATTCATGCCCTGACTGAACAGAAGAGAGGGAGTCTCACACAAGCAACACCTCAGGAAAACCCTGACAATATACCAAAGCCCCATCCAACCTTCCAGAACCTGCAGGTTATTAACACATCACCCACCATTACCAATGAGTATGATCGCCTCATAAAATTTCAAGATTTAGCATCATATATGTATGGACACGTATTTATCATTTAGTAATGCAATGGACTGTTTATGATCAGATTACTATTTTGAATGCAGTTATAAAAATATCCCCTCGATTGTATTAGTGCGAAGTTGGAGGACTGTTATTTTGGAACTATGGTTATTTTTTGGTAACATTATTTTCTTTTCATACTTGTAGTTTCTTCACATATTTCCATTGAGCCTTGTCAGGTTTCATTCCTGGTATTGGTATAGGTTTTTCTTATGCACTGGAAACCAGCTTAGTTGTTTGACGGAAAGCTCTGAGAAATGCTGATGCCACTTCTTAGTAATTCCCATTTCCTATGGTGAGTGGAGGTAGAGATTGCAGCAGCTATGCAATATGTATTTCCTGGCTTTAAATGCCTTTTTACACAGCCTTTTATCCATTATAAAATGATCTGACTTTATATTCCGTTTTGCAGTTTAGGAACTTCAAATGTGTTTCTCTGCTGCTGGCATCAGATTTTATTTTTGTTCTGAAAGAAAATAAAAACAGTATAGATACATTAAGGACAATATTCATTAATAAGAATTTAACCATTTGTACTGTTAAACCAAAATACAAGGGCACTATTTAATTTTCTAAATTCTGATGAACTATAACATCACTTTAATCATTATTAAATATATGAGTCAACAGTATAAAATTCATCATTTGTGTGTTAATTAAACATGTTTCAAAAGTACCATATTGGCCCGAATATAAGAGAGTGCTTTTTGCCTTAAGATGGGTTCACAAACATCCAGTAACAATAACCAGGATGGCAACGAGAGTGGAAAACAAGGTGGCACTCAACATTTTGGTTCATAACAGCCTGGCATCGAGAATGGGAATGCATATTATTGATCAGCTTATTGATAGAAAGTGGAGGTTGATATTGTGCATTGGGAATTCATTCGTTTGTAACTGACCAATGATATTTTTTCTAGCTTGCAACTAGAGAGAAAGGCAATGCTGTGGCCGAGCATTAGACCATTTATCTATCACCAAGATGGCCTGGGTTCAATCCCAGGGACCCACATGTGGTATTCTTGGTGGACGAAGGGGCATCTGGGCAGGTTTTCTGTGGTTTCTCCGGTTTCCCCCACCATTCATTCCACCAACTGCTCCTTTCCTCATCACCTTTCCAATCATCCATTTTGTCTGCATTTCATATCATCCTCTTTCTCACTCTCATACCTGCAGATCTTCACTCTGTCCGGTCCATAGGTTCCTGTGCTCCCCGACAGACGTCTGATCTAGACACTGGCTTGTAAGTCCTCACTCTCACACTTGCAGATGTTCACTCTGTCTGGTACATAGGTTCTATTTTCATAGAACTTTATAATTCACCAACAGGTAAATATTATAATTACAGAAAAATCACTCCCAATATTTATTTCTGCATTCTCAGTTTGTTAATTACAAGCACTCGGATTCCATATTCGGAGCCACACAGAAGCACATGAGTAATGTGCATACCCTGCCTCTGGTTTCTTAGCATATTTTTCTCTTACACGTTCACACACATTACTGTTAAAAATGCTGTGTGTTGGACTCTGATATGTGGAGAAGTTAAAAATATGAAATTAACCTTCAGTGCCAAACAAAATACTAAAACCTTAACTTTTAACCTCATTAACATTAACAAGCGAGATGCACTTTGCTGCATCACATCCACTGCACGCACACATTGTTTGACGTTGACTGGCACAACCACTAGCCACTCTGTTTCACTGCTTGGTGTGATACGCTAACAATACTAATTCATAGCAGATTGTTGTCTGAAATATACTTCACAGCAAGCGTTAGCCAATTGGATTAATATACAGATAATAGAAAAAGTTAACTAAGGAAAACTGGCAGGGTATGCAACATCTCGCCCACATTCAATGACCCTACATCCCTGCCTGGAATAATTCTGCAGTAAAAAGTCTAATATGCATATCATGTATCCAACATACTATGTCTAGGAATGAGAAAGAGAGGGTTAAAACTTGGCAAATTATTTTTCTTGTTTTTAGGATAGCTTTTTGTTGAGTGTGAATGCTCACATTATAATACATAATTTTAACATTTTTGTTCTTGTTCTGGTTACTGTTCTTGGTTACTATGAATCAGCCTATTAACTTTTAACATGCAATACAAAACAAAACATGTTAGAAACAACATTTTTTATAATAAATGATTTTAGAATTAATATTGATGTTTGTATGAAGAAAATAAAGATTACTTTTGTTGCATCGGCCTTACCTTAACACAATGCACTCTCCAGAGGGTGTCATTATGTGGTGAGACATTAAAATAAGTAGTTTTTAATCATTTACATTCCTGGTACACTGAGGACAGGTTTGGATTCACACGATGTCAAAAGTAAGCAACTGAAAATTTAAAAACTTAGATTAGGTATTTTATTGGATTTGAGATCAACAGATCAAGTGAGTCACTCATTTCTACACCTGTAAAGTGTATCTTTCACTGCTTGAAATTGTTCCAACTCTCATTGCCTCCTTTAAATTAAAAAATAAGTTTTTGAATTTTGGCTGGAATTCCCTATAGCTTATTAGCTCCAAATACATTGTAATTTAAACAACTTATGAAGTTATTATTTATTTATGACAACAAACTTACTGCTGGTGTTTTTAAATACACAAGCCGTGTGTGGGCAATGTTAGAGAGGTAGAATTGGAACTGAAAAATTCAATGCCACAGCTGGGATTTGGACCACAGACCTTCTCTTACTAATGTTAGAGCACCCGTCTGGTAAGTGGAGGGTCTGTGGTTCAAATCCCAGCTCTGGCATTGAATTTTTCAGTTCCGATTGTGTGTTTAAAACACCAACAGTAAGTTTGTTGGCGTAAATAAATAATAATTAACATAGATAATGTATTCAGTTATCTAACAAAAGTTTTCTTTTTCTCCTTCCAGCTGTTCCCTTCTTATTATCTTGCAAGAACTCTGCATAAATCAAAGGACTGAATTTAATAATTATCTATCGCTAAACTGCCTCACTCTTGTTATAATTTAAATATAGAAAGATGGTGCTTGAATTTAATGGTATGTAATTCCAAGACTATAACAGGGCCACATACATGGACTACAGGCATAAATCTGATAACAGACTGGTATTTTCATGCAACTTTTTGAGTCATAGCTTTTCGGCCATTTTTTGGTATTTTGCACAACTCCCTTTTGCTTATAATTTTTCTTAGGTAGTTTAATTCAGCTTTCAAACCGATATTTGTTATTGTCATTAAATTACCAAAAAATATCAGCGCTTGTGGTATTACAGATAAGTTTTAGATATAAAACTGACAAAAATGAAGTATTTAAAACAGTGGAGCACATTGATAAATTGAAAAATATGCTTAAATTCTAAACACATTCTGTTCCAGCTTACTTGTAATATTCTTTATTACAGAACTAGTTTCTGAGAGAGTTCTCTCCATCATTCAGCTATTGGTTGAATGGTTCAAATCAGGTAACTGCCTCCCCCTTCTCTCATTGCCTCATTATAAGACATTGTCTATGATTGGTATGCCAAAATTCATCAGCCGATCTCGATCCTTAATGGTGTAAATACAGAGAGAGACCCAAAAACATAAGAACCACTGTGTGGTGTTTTTCTACTGCACAGACAGAGACACAATAACAGCAGCTGATGTACACAAGGTCACGTAGATGATTCTTTTTTCTGTTCTTAAAATACAGTATTGGATAGGTGCATTATCGTGTGGTTGCACAGCATGTATTTATTTATGATTCGTATGTGTTACCTCAGTCAGCTCGCCAACTGAAAGTGCGATTTGCAGACAGATTTCCAAGTGATCTGCGATTTCTATCTCTGGGATAACTGTTTTTTGAGGATACTCAGGAATTGCTGTTTGAATGTTTAGTAGTTCCCATCTTTTATTTTTTGATTTTTCATAGTAATACTTTGCAATAACTTTTTTGAATTCAGAGTTGACCAATCTTTTAACTGCATAAAATGGTACATTAACTATAGATTTCTGTACACTGCTGGTACCCTTTTTTGCAAGAAAATCAGCTTTGTCATTACCACTCAGTTCACAGTGAGCTGGTATCCATTGGAAGACTAGCGTTTTTGAAGTGCTGCTAGGTGGGTAAGGATTTTCTAATATTCTATAACAGTTCGGTTTTTTGGTGACAACTTGGAAGTAATTGCTATAATTGCCGCCCTGGAAACTGAGAGAATAACTGCTTGATGAAAATGTGAGATTCTATACAAAAGATTTTGTAGGGCCATTAGAATTAAGGATCGAGATCGGCTGATACACCACCTTGCAATATTAATAAGATAAGCGGAGCTTTTAGTTTCTAATTTTTTCTTAATTTAGATTGACATGTTTTTCAATTTAAGTTTTAGATATTCTAAACCCAGCTTGCTAACTGACTTGAGATCTAACACACCAACTCCCCTCCCCCAAGTATTTCTTTTGCAAACAGGTGCTATCATTTAGGAGTGTATCTATACATCTCTTACCAGTGTGCATCCTTATGTCTTTTCAGCGTACTACATTCACTGAATCTCTTGCCGCATCTGGAACAAGAGAATGGCTTTTCTCCTGTGTGAGTTCTCATATGCCTCTTTAGAGTTCCACATTCACCAAAACAGCGCCCACACTGGCTGCAAGCAAAGGGCTTTTCGCCACTGTGAGTTCTTAAATGTCTCTTAAGTGTTCCACATTCACTAAAGTGCTTCCCACATAAATTGCAAGCAAAAGGTTTCTCTCCAGTATGTGTTCTAATATGCCGCTTTAAGGTGCCACACTCTCCAAATCTCTTTCCACATCTTGGACAGGAGAAAGGTTTCTCGCCTGTATGAGTTCTGAGATGTCGTTTCAGTGTGCCACAGTCACTGAAATTTTTTCCGCACTGCATACATGGAAAAGGCTTTTCTCCTGTATGGATTCTCATATGTCTTTTCAGTGTTCCACATTCTGCAAACGCCTTCCCACAGCTATTACAGGGGAATGGCTTTTCTCCTGTATGCGTGCGCATGTGTCTCTTAAGTGTGCCGCACTCACCAAAACTTTTACCACAATGATTGCAAGATGAATGCATTTTAAACCAATGTGCTGTTGTCCTGTTTTCAGTACTTTACCAATACTCTTGATAAGATTCAATCATTTCGGTTAACTGGTTAATTGTCACTGAGATCTTGAGTTTTAAGCTATTTCGTTTTGCAGGACTCTTTCCATTATGCACTGGAGCTATGACACATTCTGTAACAATGAAGTCAAGATATTAATGCTTAAGGTGGTAAGTGAGATATAGGTTGTAGTACTAAACATTAATACGGCGGCGCCGTGGCCGAGCGGTTAGCGCGCTCGCCTACCACCTAGGCGGCCCGGGTTCGATCCCAGGGACCCGCATGTGGTATTCGTGGTGGACGAAGCGGCGTCAGGGCGGGTTTTCTCCGGGTACTCCGGTTTCCCCCGCCATCTCATTCCACCGGTGCTCCATCTTCATTCCATGTATCATCAGTGTCACCGCCTGCGGTGCCGTAGTAGTAAAAGCGGGCGTTAAACACTACAAACAATAAACATTAATACATTGATATTTTACCATTGATTTACTTTATTAGATTCGCCTTTAAGAAATTCTTATCTTATTCAGCCTTAAATAGCTTATATGCTTAACAACCTTACAAACCTTACAAATGTTACTGCATGAGATTCCAACTGGAAAATGGTTATTTATATACTGATAATACTGTCTACTTATGAAGCTGCCACAAGGCCTTCACCATCATCACAGAAGTTCATGAAAATTATTTCTTGGACACTAAAGGTAAAATATAGTATTGCAATCTCTTTATAATGTTTGGGAAATAAGCACAGTTGCAGGGTTGGCTTATTAAGGAAGCAAATAGTCATTCTTATATACTTACTCCCCATATACTAAGGAGGAATTTTTTAATGTGTTATGCAACAGGTAAATATTCAATGCATAGGACAGAACAGATTGCATTTGATGGTGATTTACACTTATTTGTTATGGTCCTACAATAATGCATGATAGGAAGTAAATTTATCTAAGTTATTGCTTTAAAAAAACGTGCTCTTGGTGTCAGTATGTGTGATGCTCTCTAAAGGCTGCTATGCCCTTGCACTAATTTTGACCAAATTTGGCACCTGTGTTGTTTAGGACAAAAGTTAAAGGATGGTATAAAAGACAACCCCAAATGGAAGAGAGGGCAAAGAGGCAATTTTGGAGATTCTCAGCATGAATGGACTTGTTTTCTCAATACTTTTGCTAAATAAACATGTTGCTCCCTTCATTCTTTTAGGGGTGGTAATAAAACAAAAAGAAAAAAGCCACCCCAATAGGAGATGGGCTGAAAATTGCTTGATGGGTGCCACTGAGAAGATTTTCAGTACATTCTTTAAGGCAGGAGCACAAAATTACTACTGTGGGAGTGGTACCACTAAAAATTCATCCCAAATGGAAGAGGAGGCAGAAAATGTTTGGCAGATAGCAAGCTTTGCAGCAAGAATTGGCCTGTTCTCTCGGTATTTTTTTAAAATAAAATTATAAATCATGTTTTTTTCATTCTTGGGGCATCTAATGTCTAAAAAACCGGGGGGGAGTAATGCACAGACATGAAGATGCAACACACATTTGTCTAATAATATGTGTTTGAGGAAGAAGATTAAAACTATTGCATTCATACTTTGGAGAATCTGTGGAGACTAGAGATTAATTCTAATTACCGAAAATGCCCCCAAGCCAAGAATCGCACCTGGTCATTTGGATTAAGGAATTACTATGGTGCTCACAAGACAGAAGTTTCCAATGATTTTTATTAATTAAAATATCACTTAACGAAATGCTATTTGACAATGTGAGTTGTGGATCACTTCAGCTATACTCTTAACATGTACACAATCTGTATAATTTTGGCTAGTACGTTTGTTTACTTTTAGTATGCACTTCAGACGAACTAAAGCTAACCTAACCTCTCCTGGGTAAAATTACATAGTATTGTTTACAACTTCAAGTACTCGTCAATCTGTGCGAAAGTGACTAAACTTACCAATGAAGAACTTCGATTAGAGTGTGTTCACATTGAATACATAAGAGTCAAGTTATATCATTTCACTATCTAGAAGCCTTGAAATTAAAGAATTACTATGGTGCTCACAAGACAGAAGTTTCCAATGATTTTTATTAATTAAAATATCACTTAACGAAATGCTATTTGACAATGTGAGTTGTGGATCACTTCAGCTATACTCTTAACATGTACACAATCTGTATAATTTTGGCTAGTACGTTTGTTTACTTTTAGTATGCACTTCAGACGAACTAAAGCTAACCTAACCTCTCCTGGGTAAAATTACATAGTATTGTTTACAACTTCAAGTACTCGTCAATCTGTGCGAAAGTGACTAAACTTACCAATGAAGAACTTCGATTAGAGTGTGTTCACATTGAATACATAAGAGTCAAGTTATATCATTTCACTATCTAGAAGCCTTGAAATTAAAGTTTGTTTTCGTTAGCCTTCTGCATTATGACAACTGTCAAATGTTTACTCAAACGATCAATCCCATCATTCACCATATTGAAATGCACCATGGCTTCCTAGATGTGTAAGCGGATGGGTATTTTCATTGTTTAGAAAGATAATGATAAAGAGGAATCGTAGAGAGAATAGTACAATGGGTCGTTAATAAAACGGAATAAAAGTGAAAACGCGAGAAGCGTAAAAGGCTGATAGAAAATGGCAGATGGATGGGGTGGCTCATGTGATTATTTAGGACAGTATCGAGCCATCTCCAGCAAATTAAAAAAGTATGTGTACATAAATTCAATAATGATATACATGTGGAAATATAAAGTGTTAAACAGTAAAAATTAAGAAAAACCTTTGTGTTTCAGGCGTTTCTTAAGAAAACCAAACGTAACAGAGGCAAGCGATCAGTTCGGTAAGTGTTTTAGGTGTTTTTTGGAACTAATGATTGGTAACAAAGCCGCTGAAGTATAGTGTACTAATGCTAATGTCATTAAACCTTTAGGAGTCCTTGCAATCCGTTGCGAAAACGACGAGTTGCCACAATATGCAGGGCTGTGCTGGATTGCTGCAGCAAGATGTGAGAGTTCTTTGGGAAACACCCCTGGTGAAGCTTGGGATTTAGTTCGAGGTGCAAGGCAGTTTCTTCAGGCGGAGAAAACAGGACATGCACTTGGTTGCCCTAGTCCAGGAGGGGAGCATTTGCAGGTCTGTGTTTGGTGTCATAGGATTAATTTCAAACCTCATGAACGCTAAAGACAGTAACAAACTAAGTAACATGTTTTCAGGGAGCCATAAGCTGTTATGCTCATGCAGCAAATAGGTGGCAACATCACCATAACGTAGAGCAGCCACTTGGAGGGCAGGCACTGACGTCTTCTCCTTTGGCAGCTGGTTTATCTCTAGAGCTGGGACGTGCACTTCGTGTGGACCTCCAGAGAATAAGCGAAGCTGCTTCACAGTATAAACATGCAGCAGAATTGCAGAAAAACAGTCCATTAGATCAGCTGAACAGCCTTGGTTTGCTTGCAACATGCAAGATAGAGCTAGGTAAGGTTCTTTTTTGGGGTTTGGAGTCCCAACAGATTAAGGTTTTTAACGTTTTTATATGAAGCTAGAGTAGTATTTGCTGATAGTACTGCATACCTATTTTTGATGAAACTATATCATGGAAATGACATGTTACAATTTAGAATACATATGGTTTACATATAAATCACTGGAAAAACATGGGTATGTGTGTATGTGCATGTATTTATGCATCTATTTGTGAACAGCATAGCTCGAAAACAAAAGTTGGTTAAATACCAAATTCGGTATTTAGGTCACCATGTTTCAAGGATGAGACAAAAATTTTCAATAAACAAAATCCCCCCTCCCATCCCAAATACCCTTTACATGAAACATTTTCTGAAAATCTTGCTTTTCTCAAAAAATTCAGTTCCAGGGTCCCTTTAAATTACCATGTATTTAAGATATCTTGAATTTTCTGGAAATAGCTTAAAAAGTACTCTTCAATCTGAATGATTTTGGCATAACTGGTAAATTGTAACTTCTATAGAGTTTGGTGGCGGCAAATACAAACAGATGGACAAATCTTCAGTTGCACACCATTTTTGAACATCCAACCACAACATTATACCAAACTTAAAACTTTTAAAAGCTACAAAACACGCTGCAGAGTTGGATACCTGGGAGAAAATTCATATCATAAAAAACAAACTACGCATAATGAACTTTGATTTGCTGCCACCAAACTCTTTATGGAAGTTCATCAGCCCACCCACTGCTAGATGTCAGCCCAACCAACCAAACAACATCTATAAGAACCAGTCGAGCAATTCTGATGATGGGAGCAAGTTAAGCTCTTGAAACTGGTCAAGATTAATTACATGTAAGTGATGTTAAGTGTTTCAATCTGACTCAATTTTCATTATAATTATGTAATTTGATTTTGCAAATAAGACATAATATTATAAGGAGCTTACTTAAGAGAAGACTAAATTGTGGAAATTGCCAAAGAGTTAATTTTTATTTATATGTAAAATTTGGAATTTTTTATTATTAATTTTTATTTTGTTCTGCAGCTTATAAATTGAAATTTCTTCTTAAATTTTTTTTAAAAATTATCATTGTAAACATAATACATATATATTTTAATGAGGTTTTTAAAAATACCAGTGTATCTGCCATTTTAAACTGTGAATTTTGCACTACTTAACAGAAATACCATCACAATTTGTATACATTTTAAAGTAGAGTGGTGAACTTTAACCTATCTTTTTAGGAATGTTTTACTGGTACTACGTTAAGTATGGAAGCTATGTGGTTTCTTTACTTTGCAAATATATGCAAATGCCTTTTTTCCAGTTTTGCTTGGGTAAAGCACCATTTGGACAGACTTTTTCTAGGTTCTCCAGTTTCCCTTGCCATTTATTCCACCAACTGCTCCATCATCACCATTCCGTTAATTCATTTTTCCCTCATGGGTTGTTACATTGCTAAGCATTTTGAGTTAGTTTTATGTAAATGATTCTAGATGCAGTAGCAACAGTAAAGTACAAATTGTTTTGGTTATACTTATTTTCATTGACATCATTTTCTTCTCATGTAATTAAAGGAAATAAGAGCGATGAAAGGTAACTGGAGTTGAGATTTTGTAACACTGGTGTCAGGCGTAAGATTCAAAAACCATGATGGATACAATGCTCATTTCATTTCTGTTTCCTCACTCTCATACCAAGCTTTAGACTGACCACCCAGTCTACAGTTGGCGTGAACTAACCTGGCACTTGACTGCTAGCTGATTCACTTATCTGCAAACGAGGCTAGTGCTATCTTGTCCAATTGACTAATCATTGCGTGATGTGTATGCACAACAATTACACGACATGGGACTATCCTCGTTCGCAGGTAAGTGAATCAGCTAGCTGTCAAGTGCCAGGTTGGTTCTTGCCAGCCATAAATATGCTCTCTGATCCGCAGTATATCTGCTCCTCAACAGACGTCTGACCCCAGATGCTCACTTTTATGTCCTGGGTGGTGTAAGTCCTCCATATAAGGGGCATAAACTAGGAAAGAAGAAGAAATAACCTATAAATGCTGTTGTGGATGTACTCCTGAAGTTAATAATATGGTTAGTTATTTTTAAAAAATAGTTGCTGATAAATTCCAATTAAAAGATGCTATAACTAAGAAAACAATTTTATCTTCCTTAATAAATAGATTATAGATTACTGGAGAAAGCTAGTGCAGTGAACTAAGAAGGTATTCGTCTTTTTGTTTTTCTTTACCTGATTACCCTCCCTTTATGTAGGACTTACAAGCCAGTGCCTAGGGTCAGACGCCTGTCGGGGAGCACAGGAGCCTGTGGACCAGACAGAGTGAACACCTGGAAGTGGGTGGTCAGCCAAGCACCAGGCATGATATTGAGGAAGAGGATGATACAAAATGCAGGTGAAATGGATGAATGGAAGGGTGACAATGGAGCAATTGGTGGAATGAATGGCAGGGGAAACTGGAGAACCTGGAGAAAACCTGTCCTGATGCTGCTTGGTCCACCACGAATACCACATGCGGGTCCCTGGGATTGAACCCAGGCTGCACTGGTGATAGGCAAATGCTCTAACCGCTCGGCCACAGTGCCGCCCGTATGCATCTACATCCTGTAAATATCTCAGTCTGATATAGTTCCTGAGATAGTGGGTCATGAATCTGCCAATTTAACATTAGTAGGACAGGGCTTATAATCTCTCTTTAATAATTTTGCATCCTTATTTTAGGTGACTACGATGGAGCACTCTCTGTGTTTAATGAAATGGTTTCTATAGCTCAATATGGGGGACAGCCACCCAGAGGAGTTTATTGTGACATTCTCCACAGGTACTTATTTAGTTCTTCTTTGTTACTTTATGCATGTTACTTGTTCTGTGAATTTCTAATGCAAATTGTTTTTGTTACTCAAAAGGAAAACATTTTCTCTGTTGTTTTGGTGGCAGGGTGCTGTTTAATTAGCATACGAAATGTTAATCTTTTAAAAAAAGATTTTAAAGATATATGTGATATTCATCTTTTGTAAGTGGCAATTACTGTGATCATGTTTTGTTTTGTTTTCTTGAATGGACATTTTCTGTACGTGGTAAAAATTAACTTGTTTTGGAGATGAATGCAGTTGATCAGCAGATGAATTCCGTATTTCGAAAATTCTTAAGCCATGTGCACTTTAAAAATAAAGGAATAAATTTGTGTGTTACATTGCTTCCAATGCAAGCATGACAATATTACAAATTGAATACAGGATGAACATATACCCTAGTGAATAAGATTGTCCTAATGCCTTCAGTTTTGTATTACTTAAGATTTAGTTTCAAATTAATGTCTACCTTTAATCCTCTTAATGTTTGTAAGGGAAAAGTATTGTGGCAAAATGACAAAATCTGTCTGATTACTTTTGTATCACTTTGTTTTCTAAACTTTTGTACAAATACAGTGTTTTCTTTTACTGATGTTAACACAGAGGTTTGAGAGGTAGAATCGGAACTGAAAAATTCAATGCCATAGTTGGGATGAATTCTCCAACCGATTCGTATTTTTCCTGGTAGACCACAAAGGGAGTTTCAACTCAGAGACAAATGTCCCAAGGGCAATTAACTTTCGTAAGTACTTTATGTCCCGGAATTAAATAATCTCTAGGTGGTTATTATTTATGCCAGCAAACTTACTGTTGGTGTTTTTAAATTGCCATGTGTGGGCAATGTTTCTGGCATTGAATTTTTCAGTTCTGTTTCTACCTCTGAAACATTGCTCATACACAGCTTATGTGTTTAAAAACATCAGCACTAAGTTTGTTGGCATAAACAAATAATAATTACAACTTGTCAAAGCGACGAGGCATATTGACCTTGGCTGTTGAGCGCTATGATCGCTTCTTATTGTGCTTATTAGAACAGCAAAATAATAGTAACTTGGTGTATAGTCAGTGATAAAACACAAATAGATAATCTCTCACGCCTGCCGATGTGAGACATAGTTGTCCTGAAGATACAATTGCATCTGAGCAGAAGGTACATATACTGTCTCACTGTATCTGTGCGATAAACTTGTGACAAACTAGTGTTTTATGATATCACAACTCAAGTGTTTACTTCTTGTACCCTTGACTCAGTCCTTTCACTGTCTCTGTCTCTCGCACTAACTTCAACGATACAATCACTCGACACTTGTTAAATCCTTCTTCATTTCGATGTGACGTACCACACGCACATGCGCGCACGTATACACAGCTGTCTTGCACTCAGTGACACACCCCAGACTGATGGTTTTTATGTGTGCTTAAAAACGACAGCTCCATGTCAGTAGATTTACTGCATGTAAAAGAACTCCTGTGGCACAAAATTCCGGTACACCGGCGACACTGATGTGATCCTGGCAATTGACAGCGTCGTTAAACAAGAAACATTTTAAAGAAACACTGTCCAACTCGTGTCTGTAACTGTAACCCTCTCCCTGCTGTTCCCTTGCCTCTTTATATAGCGGGGATGACGTCACATGGAACTTTCTCGACTTCCACAAACATGCCGGTGATGACATAGCCTTCTTTCTTGAAGGCTCTAGAAACCCTTTGTGTAGCCACTTTATTGTTTTTATTCACGTGTTTGCTTGCATGAATGCCGTGGGAAAGCTTGACCTTGCACCTTTGCTCATCAGCCTGATATGTGTGTAAAGTAGCTTGACCTCGACTATCCTTCGTAGTGCGCCATGCCCAACATCACAATTTTGTCACCAACAACAAGGAAAACTGTTACTATTTTCAGTAGCTCTGAAAAACAACATTCTCAGCATTTTGGAAATATTTACACCAAATACGATTTAGTATTAGCTTATCTCTATCTTGAGCATTTTAAGTATGATTCATAAAAAACTGAAAGCTGCGTTATCAGTTTAATATTCAGGTTATTATTTAGATATATATTATTTATTTCACTTCTTCCCATTTTGGAACGTTCTCCAAACTCTTCTAAAGATTTGAAATTAAACTTCACTTTTTTCCTTCCCTGAACGCATTCAGTATACAAAAATAGAGATCTTGTTACCATGCCATGTACAAGGGTGATCCCAAAAGTAAGGTCTCCAATTTTTTTAAAAACTATAAAGAAACGTTTATTTGCAACAAATGGTACATAGTTTTGAAGGTTAAACATTTGTCTATTTTTCCACATAATCACCATTTCAATTGATGCATTTTTGTAAATGCTGTAGCAGTTTACATATGCCCATGTCATACCAGCCCACTGCTATGCTATTGAAGAAACGTTTGACCTCATTTTTCACTTTGTTGTCACTGAAGCAACTTCCAAACAAGTGTTCTTTCAACTTGGGAAACAAGTGGTAATCACTGGGTGCGGGACAACAATAAAGTTGATCAACAATATCCCCTTTCAAACCCAAAACACAGTTGCCATGACTTTACCGCAGACTGTGTTCTTTTGAATTTTCTCGGCTTGGGTGAATTGGAATGCCGCCACCCACGTGATTTTTGTTTGGTATCAGATGTGAAGTAGAAAGACCAGGTTTCATCACTCGTGACTATTGAATCCAAAGGGTTGTCCTTTTCATCTGCATAGCGTTGAAGAAATTGGTGGGAAGTTTCAGCATGTTGCCTTTTGTGGTCTTCTGTCAGCACTCTTGGGATGCATCTTGTGCACAGCTTTTGAAATTTCAACTGATCAATCAAAGTCCAGTGAATGGTGCTTGGAGAAATATCAGGAACAACAATGTAGAGTTCGTTGAGAATGACTTGCCGACTGTGAAGGACGATTTGCTCAACCTTTGCAATTTTCTCATCGGGAATTGACAGTCTGCCGCTTCTTTCCTCATGAATTTCTGTACATCATCTGCAAACTTTCTACACCACTTGTGGACATTTTTGACATCCGTACAAGACTCTCATACATTTCCATTAACTGTTGATGAATTTAGATTGGTTTAACCCCTTCTGCACTAAAAAACTGAATAATTGCGTGAACTTTGCACTTGGTGGTAGTGGCTAACAGAAGCTCCATTACAACTGGCTCCCAAGCCAACATTGAGGGCTCCAGGGGATATGTGGTGGTTTCTGTAGAGAGTGGAGGGAGGGAGAAAAAAAGCAGTATGACCAGCATCCACGCAAACAGATTCCCTGCGACTTCAGCGCTTTGGAGACCTTAATTTTGGGATTAACGTCGTATCGGGGTGGATTCCCCATCCTGGATGTTCTCAAGGATCCAGAATTCCTCTGCCTCTCAACAGATATCTGCCTCCAGGTGTTCACTTGCAAGTCCTCTGCACAAGGAGGGTAAAATTAAAAAAAAAAGAAGTTTTACTAGTGTCCACCATCTGTGGCGCATTAAACACTGGTAATAAAAAAGTCATGCCTAAGATTGGAACCATGGACTTTCTGTCTTCTATGCCTTGTATTTTCATCACCAAATGTGCAGTGAATACATCTCTCTGCATCAAAGACTGTGATGTCATGAATTAATGTTTACTATATAATATCTAAATAATATAATATGAAACAAAGTAAAACAGAAAACAAAGCAAAATATGCTTATCTTTGTGATTCCAAGGTAGAACTGTGTTAATACAAAGCATTCAATTTTTGAAGTCTTGTTTGTTTTACACTCACAGAAAATGAACTGTTTTATGTTTTTAGGTGTGAAATTACACGTGTTCTTCTCTTATTAATTCTTCAGCCCATAGGGCAGCGTCTTACTCCCGACCTTGCACAGGTCCTGGAAAAGTATGCATGGTGTGAAGATGGAAACGTCCCAGGTAATTTCAGAATATTGAAAATATTTGAGAAGTTGGGCATTTATTTTTGGAAACATTGTGGCCTCTTTGGAATTTGGCTAGGAAAGTTCAAAATCACTTTAAGGGTAAATGGCAAAAAGGGGGAATGTCAGTGTAAAACAAAAAATGAAGTAACACTACCAAGATATATTTTATGGGTGGGAGAATAGTTTAAGACAATGTCCTACCAAATAACAAATATAACACGTTTCAGAAGTTATGTACAATTGATGAAAGGGAAATATCATCATCATTCTGTAGCACTATGGCCCTTTGAGTTTAGTCTTGGCTTCCTTTATGATAGATGCCCAAATATCAGGGTCCAAATTCTTATTTCTCCAGTGTTTTACTCCCAGTCATCTTAAATCACTTTTTACATCATCATTCCATCTAAGTCTGGGTCTTCCTCTCTTTCTACTACCTTCTATTTTTCCCTCTAAAATCTGCACTGCTCTATCCTGGCTCATTCTTTGCACATGTTCTAGCCATCTCAATCTTATCGAGAGGGGCTGTTTTAACCACTAAGCTACCATAGTCAACTTGCCAGTACAACATTAAATTCTCCAGCTGATTCATACTTTTCCTGATTAGGTCACAAGAGAATCTCACATCAGAGATAAATACCCCAAGGGCGACTTACAATTATTATAAGTACTTTATGTCCCAGGTTTAAGTAACCTTTAGATGGTAATTATTTATGCCAACAAGCTTACTGCTAGTGTTTTTGAACACACAAGCCATGTGTGGGCAATGTTTTAAGGTTACTTAAACCCGGGACATAAAGTACTTATAATAATTGTAAGTCGCCCTTGGGGTATTTATCTCTGATGCTCTTAAAACATTGCCCAAACATGGCTTGTGTGTTTAAAACACCAACAGTAAGTTTGTTGGCATAAATAAATAATAATATGTAACCAAGTTTAGGTTCAGAACCTTCATTAGACATTACTTAATAACTAGAAAAAAAAAATGAAGGAATGTAAGTAAAAATTACTGAAGTAATATGGACTTTTCTTGTTAGGTACATTCAGCGAACTTGAAAAATAGATTTGCATTTATGACCTTTGTTGAAATTGGGTTAGGCAATAATTAATTTTCATTTATGTCACTGAATTCACCATGAATTGTAATATAAGCAAGCCAATTTGTAATTCTATCGGAACAATGAAAGTGAAGAAACATTGCGCTAAAGGTCGGGTTATATGTTAGTACTTTTCACTCCGAACCACTACTCAGTCCCCCTAAAATGTTAAATAATGAAATCTGCTCTATGTTTAACAAGCTTCTAATATTGTAATTAAATTAAACATAACAGTGAGATATATACATGAATTACAAATGCTTTAATTTACAGTTAACTTCCTGACAGAGGATCAATTTCTGCTTCTGCAGTCTCTGGTTATGGCATGCCAGTCACAAGATGTTGAATCTCTCTGTTCATTGGAAGCAGAATTGTGGAGGCATTTATCACCCGAACAGCGTGATTTGCTACGGACTTTAATCAAACAAATGAGTGGTGGCACTAAGTGAAAAAAGTGGGTTTTATGATGTGATTCTGAGTGAATGTGAAAAGCTAAAGGGTAGTAGGGTATCCATATTTCTGTGATATACATATATCCTCCATATGCCAAATATTTCTTTCCTAGCGAGCCATGAGGACAAGATGTAAAGGCCATTTAAGTTCTCCTGTTTTATAGATGGACTAAAATACTTAGCAAGAATTTAGTATTGTGTTATTCAACTGAGAAAAGTTTATTATTGAGGAGTATTATAACATTATTCTGCAGAGATGTGAGGCTTCAGGGAAGTTAGAATATTTAACTTAAGAAATTTTATAAACAGTAATCTGAGTGCATGTTGACTGAACTGAGCGTAATCCTGTACATCTAAAGGCAGTTAAAATTGTTTCTAAACTTAAACTGAGGTTACTTCTTGAACCTGTGTGTAGATAGTATAAATAATGAAATATAACAGTCATTAAAGCTATAATTGATCAAATAGAACACTGGTATGAACATAAAATATTTTCAGTTATTGTGGAGGAGAAGTCAGAAGAAAGGACTAACGCTTCTTGAATCCAATGCTCACCTTAATTTTAAATGGCTTGAAATATAACAAAAGAAGGGGTGAAAAAATTCTTACAATTTGCAATCACATGACTTGTTTTAATTTTTCTTACTAAAGACTGTATTTCTCTTTGCTTCTTGTTAATTGAGATAAACTTTCATTGCATCAATGTTAACCCAATGGGTTTCTCTGGGTTCTCCAGTTTCCCCTCCTACTCATTCCACTAATTGCTCCATTATCTCCTTTCCAGTCATAGATTTTGCCTGCATTTCATATCATCCTTTACCTCACTATCATACCTGGTGCTTGGCTGACCACCTGCTTCCAGGTCTTCACTTTGTCCGGTCCATAGGTTCCTTGGCTCCCCAACAGGCATCTGAACCTAGGCACTGGCTTGCAAGTCCTACATAAGGGGAGGGTAATCAGGTAAAGAAAAAAAGAAAAAGATGATTTGGTCTAACTAAAGTAATTTATTATGAAGATTTTACAGAATATTCACAGAAAAATCAAGTTACAGATTTAATTTGTCATGAAAATGTCTTAAACATGTAATAGTTTCATCAAAATCATTAAGAAAATAACGTCCCTGTACAGGGTAGTTTGGGGGTGGGAGGATTTTCTTATAGCTTAACATTGCATTCCTGAAAGGGGCTGAACTTAAATACCAACTTCTTGTTTTTGAGTTTGCTGTTCATAAAGAAACACACATTGACCTTTTCGGGTTCAGGGCATCTGGAAACATTTCCAGTGAAATCTAGACATAAAATTTTTGGATGGAATATATAGCACTTCCTTTAAGAATGTGGTCAAGTAAGTAAAAACAAGTCATCTGTAGTGCGAATTCTCTTTGGAACTTTCCATGTCTCAGATCACAGAATTAACAACAAGATTTTTTAAGAGGTAGAACTGGAACTTAAAAATTCAATGCCACAACTGGGATTTGAACCACAGACCTTCTGCTTGCCGGGCAGACGCTCTAACCACTGAGCTATTGTGACAAACTGCCAGAATGGCATTAAATTCTCAAGCCAGTCATTCTGGCAGTTTGTCACAATAGCTCAATGGTTAGAGCGTCCGTCCGGCAAGCGGAAGGTCTGTGGTTCAAATCCCAGTTGTGGCATTGAATTTTTAAGTTCCAGTTCTACCTCTTAAAAACTTTGCCCACACACGGCTTGTGTGTTTAAAAACACCAACAGTAAGTTTGTTGGCATAAATAAATAATAATTAACAAGATTTTTATTTTCATTACTTTCAAAAATAGATTTTTTAATCAAGAAGGTAACTTCAATGGAACAGAAGCAGAAAGATAAGCATACTTTTTGAGTTTACATATTAATTTAGTGTGTTATTGATTGTATTGTGCACCCTTCATTTTGAGAATAAATTTTAAAAAAGTGAGCATTAGTTTTGAGTAAATGTAGTGTCTGTTGGTGTGTAAAAGAGAGTAAAAAAGCATCTCCACAACATTATTCATATGTACCTAGGAAGAATTTATGAAACAAATGTAAAGTCCATTTTCACATTTAATGTACTAACAAAACGAGAGTAAAGAATTGCAATTGTAACTTCTTATGCATAAATATAAGAAACCTAACAATGTTATATAACATTACTGTTACCTGTAGAATTTAGAGAGAATCAAAACGTCAGAAATGGCTGTGAAATGCCATTGGAATGGGAAATTAACCAGTTAAGAGGGTATAGGATTAAGGTTACAGAGATCTTATGCAGGTAAAGATGTTCTGTAAATATTGTTTTTAATATTAAATACAAATTTTCTTAAGAAATATTTTTGTTTTATTGTATATTTAAAGTGCAACATCATTAAAATAGGAACTATGAAAAAAGTGTGTTTTAGCTGAAAGAACAGCAAATGTATACTGTGCCCATAAAATAGCAGTCCACATGACCTAATTGTCCATGTGGCCCTTCAACTCTACTCACTTATTCCGTAATTTGACAATATTTTTACTTAGCAATCCCTGAAGTAAATACTAGCTAATCAAGGTTAGCTTTTACTAGACAACTGGCAGCTCAATCATGTAAGTAAAATTCATAGGACATGCATATTATCATACAAAATGGAGAAATCAAGTTTATTATTTACATTTGAAAGGTACACTCTTAAGCTATTTTTCTACATAATCGCCATTCAAATTGAGGCATTTATCATACCATGGCACAAGTTTTTCAATACCCTCTCTGTAGAACTCTGCCGCCTGTGATTTCAACCTCTGGTTTACACTGGCATGCAGTTTGGCGTCAGTGTTTTGTACCAAGCCATTTCTTCATTGCTGTTCCCAAAGTTCTGTAATCGTGAAATGACAATTTTCAGGAATTTTGTCATTGATTTCCATTGCCAGTTCATCAGACACAAGGCTAGGCCTACCATTGGGGTCCTCGTCGTAAACATTGGTATGGCCATTTTGAAAATCAATGCACCATTGTCTGACTCAGCTTTCACTCATCATTCCCTGCCCATAAACTTGACAATAAATTTCAACTGGTTTGTTGTGTTTAGTCAACAAAAACCTAATCACAGACTGCACTTCACAAGTGGTGGGATTTTGTATTGCCACACACATTTTGACTACTCACAGAGAGCAAAATAAGGGAGGTATAGTCCTCACACTACCACAGCTGGATGCGTATTGAATGTAGGAACATTTTACGCCAAAATGGCAGCTCTAGCCTTACTCATCACCATGATAGGCCAAAATGTCTGGGACTTCCTGGACTGCCCTTGTACAAATATCAAAATGAACAACTAGCTACCCATTAAAGTACATTAAACTTGCAAAAAAAAATATTTACTTTTCTGTGATTTTTATACATATCTCAGTATATATTCCTTGCCTGTAATCTTATACAGAAAGACAGTAAAAAAGTAATACATAGCACAGGAAAACCTCATGTGTGATGGCAAAATGTTCACAGTCGTGATGATGTGTTATAAATTTGCAGGATTAGTTTCGCTGTACCATCTTTTCCATCCTAAGATATTTTTCTACTGAGAATCCAATATGTGGTGTTGCAAAACTAGTCCTGCAGCATTTATAATTATAGCACAAGATAAGTGACATTCTTTTTTACAAATATGGATAACATTTGTAATATGAGCTTACGTTATGCCTATGCTCCTCATACATGATTATTTTGTGTTGCCCATTTGTTTATCTGTGCTGACTTGTCAGCAAAAGTCTGAATAATCCAAGTTTCCCATACACACATGAAACCCCTTTTACAATAACAAGGTATTTTACATTTTCTTAGAGCACAGTGAACATCAGAATCATTCTCCAAAACATAAACGTGAATTTTATTGTTGCTGCTTGTGATACCTTCGCTCACATTGCTTTTTACTTGAAATTGTCAGTCTATTTCCTGAGTTTATCTTTCAATATATCATGCACATATTTCTTGTTCTTCCACAATGTTCAGTGTATGTTTAAGAATTACATCATGTCCACGATACAGAAAATAACCTTTGAATATATTTCCTTGTAAATAAATGGGATACCAGTATAGGTCATCTGCCCACATGCTTTCATAGGGAATATCTTGTATTGAAAACCACTTAGGCCGCATTTCTGCAACAGAAAATATATTTAAACAGATATTAATGCTCGTAAGTTAATTAGAAAGACATTAATAATGCAATATTAAGGCTGGTTCACAACCACCGGTAATGGTAATGATAACCAGAACGAGAAAGTTGAAATACATGTATTCAAATGGGAGTGTTCACAACCAATGGGAAGCTTTTCTGGGCCGTGGAAGTGGGAAAGAAGACTTTAACTTTCTCATTCCCGTTGCCAGGAATGCTATGTTACATTCATATTGTGGCTGTGTGGTGAAACATCTGCTAGAACTCTTTCTAGTCACATATCATTGGTCAGTTAGAAATAAATAAACTCCCAATGCTCAATAATGACCTCCACTTTTTATCGATATTGACTTCCCATTCTCGATGCCACACTGTTGTGAAACAAAATGTTGAGTGCTGTCTTGTTTCCTGTCTTGTTACCGTTCTGGTTACTGTTACCAGGTGGTTGTGCACCAACGTTTAGTTGGTGATGTAAAAGTTTCTAGAAATGTTTCAGATTTAGGACACCTTAGTGCTCTTTGAGGTTGCAATGTCCGGAAGAAATAAACATTGCTAGTGTATGAAAGGTAGAATCGGAACTGAAAAATTCAATGCCACAGCCGGGATTTGAACCACAGACCCTCCGCTTTCCAGGCAGGTACTCTAACCATTGAACTTCTGTGACAACCTGCCAGAATG
The DNA here is from genome assembly GCA_030765045.1 of Tenodera sinensis. NCBI lineage: Eukaryota > Metazoa > Arthropoda > Insecta > Mantodea > Mantidae > Tenodera > Tenodera sinensis. The sequence goes on along the minus strand of CM060969.1, from coordinate 118,572,870 downwards.
ACATTGAATTCTCCAACCAACGTTATTCTGGTAGGTTGTCACAGTAGCTTAATGGTTAGAGCACCTGCCTGGTAAGTGGGGGGTCTGTGGTTCAAATCCTGGCTGTGGCATTGAATTTTTAAATTCCTATTCTACCTCTCAAATATTACCCACACACAGCTTCTGTGTTTAAAAACACCAACAGTATGTTTGTTGGCATAAATAATAACTGCAAAGGTATTTTAACAGCCAATACAGCTTGAAGCTTCTTTGCCACATATAGTGGGGATGTCATCACAAAAAGCAAAGAAAAAAACTCTTTTTAAAGTTGGCCAATATGATCTAAGTGACTCTTCACATTAGGGTTTGGTGTACATCTTTTAAATGCTCTAGTTAAGCTGATTTAGCAGCCCGGGTTCGATCCCAGGCAACCGCATGTGGGATTTGTGATGGACGAAGCGGCACTGGGGCGGGTTTCCTCCGGGTTCTCCGGTTTCCCCTACCATCTCATTCCACCGGTGCTCCATCTTCATTCCATGTATCATCAGTGTCACCGTATGTAGTAAAAGCGGGCATTAAACAAAAAAAAAAAAAAAAAAAACCAAAAAAAAAAAAAATGCTGATTTAGAAATTTAATTCCAGAACTGGCATATATGATGAACTATCACTGGTCAGCCAAGTGTGCCATTTGAAATCCGTTGGTAGTTAAAAATAAAATAATGTAATAGTGTTCTATGTCATTGTCACGAGTCTTCATTTATTTGAATAATTTGAAATGACGGATATATAAAAAGCCATTAAAATTTATAGTAACCCATTTCTGAGCTCTGTTCACAGTGCAAAAGAAGCGAGAGTTGCCAGCAGTGAGGTGTTCCACACAATAGCATGGGTTTTTCTGAAGCCCCCTGACTGTGTTCATGCTAACTTGTTGAGCTAGTTTATTTACGCTTTTCAAGGCAATCAGTCTAAAGTGGCATCCATTTCATCTAGCTTATTTTCTGTTAAAACTGATATGGAATATTTCTAATACTGAACTTGAAGCTTCAAATCTATTAACAATTGTGTGAAATGCCTCACTATGACCTGAAAGCTGGGATGTGTTGTGTCATAAATGTTAAAGAAATGATAGGAGTGAGTGAGTGTGTGAGTTTGGTTTAAGGGCCCGTCGACAACTAGGTCATTAGGGCCCGATTATGGAAGGATGTCATGGAAGAATACCGAATTAATCACTGTGTATTCCAGCTTAAAAGAAAATAAGTGAAGCTTAATCTCGAGATATTTATAAATATGTTGTTGTTAGCTAATGCTGGATTTCTGACAATGAAGTCATTAATCCTCTTGCTCTCCAATATTTTTCACTGATGATATTGAAGAGAGCAATAGCAGTAATGGTAACCGTTTTTTAGAGAGCACCATATTTTTATGTTTTGGCGGTCACATCGCTCTCTCACAACCCCCAGAATGTCTGGAGGACCACGTCTGTCGTTGGTTTACGGGTCTCAATGACCTGACCGGGAGAATTATCAAAATAAATTCACCGACCATATCCTCTGATCACCAATCAGAGGACGTATTACATGCCATGACAGGTCAGCATGTTAGGGTTTAAGATTTTATAGAGAAATTAGAGAAATGGAGAGGTTGGAAAAATAAAGACTCCCTAGCCCTCAGGAACTCTAATAGCATCGGGGTCGGAAGAGAACAAGAGATGACCAAGGTAAGGTCAGATAGAAAAGTTACAGTGAGGAGCAAAACACCAGTAAGTGGAAGTAATGTTCTGCTCAGCTTGGGTACCTTGTGGTTGCCATTCACATATCCCCTAGACGGAGACCCCTGAGTCATATTTATAAATATATACATTCATTTAATTTGCTTCAGTATTAATAGCTTGTTTTTTTCATTGAGGACCCTTTTGTTTAATGAAACAATAAGAAGTATGTTATTTTCTTTCTTGGAAATTGGAAAAACAGCAATAGCCACTCACTTTTGGACAAAAAACCACAACATAAAGCCAGAACTGAAACTCCTCAAACATGTAACAGGAAAACAAGAGCTGTCCATGTGGGAACAAATCATTTTGAAAAACAGAAACAGTATTAAATTTTGTTATACCCCAGAAGGTTATCTTCAGCAAGTTCCTTGAACCACCACCAGAAGAGACCACAGGAAACATCACCATCCACACCATGGGAACCAGTCGATGTCTGGTTGAATAATGGAGGAAAGTCAACCTCCAAAACATGTACCAGTAAATTGTGTTGTGCAGTGTTATTAATCAACTTACCCTTTAGATTTATAAAGAAATATGTTGCCTGTTTGTGAGGCATCTGTTTTAGTGTGCCTCTGTTGGCACCATTCTGCTGGTGATTGTTGGTTTTGTGCAGTGGAGAGAGCCCACAAATGGGTTTAGCATGTGTTTTAATGACCTATATGTATTATGACCAAGTAACAATAATGAATCTTACCCTCAGATTCCTGTATTTCACCTTCATATTTATTAACAGAAAAGACATGAACTTCAAGCAGAGTTGGATCTCCTACAAATTCAAATTCCAGTAAACCAACTTTTTTCATATCTTTTGAGACTATACCGCTTTCTTCCTCCAATTCTCTGAAAACAAAAATAGATTATGAAATACATGGTGATCAAATTTATTTCAGCAGCTCTGTGGTGTGGGAGGATAGCAAGTCTGTCTCACATGCAGGAGATCTTGAGTTCAAATCTCAGTTAGGGAGAGTTACCACATAAGGCTTTTCCCACGGGTTTTCCTTATTTTGAAAAGATGAACATTGGAGAATTTTAGCTCTATGACCCTGGGCTCACTTGAACATCAGGTCACTCACGTATCATCCAATGGGACCTATCTGGTAAAAGAAAATTCCCAAAAAGCCAGCTTGAATGCTTGACTTGGCATACTGCAGTTTGAAGTGTGAAAGGGGGGGGGGGGGCGTGTTGTATATCATAATAGAAGTAATGACTAATGTTTTAGTTGTTAATTAACTATAATATTATACATAGTTGTATAATTATAATGCTGTTTCCTCTTCTGTTGCTGGCAATTTATGCATGTTCTAAAATAAAATATTGGAAAGCTATTTTATTTGCAGTTGTATTTTCGTGGACACCTACTATGGTAGTTTTTTGTAAACATTTTACTCTTCTGATTTCCTCCGTTGCATGCATAAGGTACTAAGAGAAAATTCTGCATTTGACCCGAAAATTTAACACCACTGCTTCACCAAACGGAATGCATAAAGATATTTAATCTTAAAGCAAATGAATTTTGTAGACACACACTTATTAACAAAAAAATGTTTACTGTTTATTCCCTGTATATCTATAAAACTATACTATTTACAACTGGTAAACTGCTGTTAACAAATAACCAAATTCACACTCATAACACTAGAAACAATGAAAATTATCACCAATATAGTACTTGTAAGCATATATGTGACAGAGATATACATATCCAAGGGATTGCTCTATACAACAGGCTGCCACACACAATTAAAGCCTTGGTTATCTTAAAAACTAGATTCAAAAACAAATTAAAACAGTTGCTACTGAGTAAATGTGTATATAATTTCAATGAATTGTAAATGTATACATAGTTTTAGAGTATATTGTAAACAATGTTAAACTTTGACAATGAATATTTGGTATACTGGGTTAATTAATAATTAATAAACATACCTGTATGTATTTAATCTGTACTGAAAAAGTAAAAATTTTGTAAGAATTTAAGACTAATAATAAACTGGAAATAGAGAAAGAAGATGAAGGGGAAAGAGGGAGAAGGATACAAATTAGAATCTCTAAAATTGTAAGGTTATGTTTGTAGCTTGTTCTGTGCATGTGCAGTAGTAAAGATGGAGTCCTCTGTTAACATTCTGCAATGATTTTGCTGTAAAAACCACTGCCTGGACAAGGGTGGGTTACAGGCTATTTAAGTATTCACGTCTTCTCTTAAACCTCTAATTTAGGTATTTTCATTACTTTTGTCTTATTACTTAACTTTTTTTTCTTGAATGACAGATACAACAGCCCAAGTGCCTGGCATTACAAACCAACAGTGATAGAATTACAAGAGCTATATTTTTATTTCTTGCCCATAATACAAGGCACTTACCTGGCTGCAGCTTCTTCTATAGTCTCTCCTTTTTCTACTTTTCCTCCAAAGCCATTCCATTTTCCTTCACCAAAGCCTTTCTTTTTTAATCCAAGAAGAAGACTATCTCCTTTGCGAACCATAGCCAAAGTTAGGACTTTTCGACTGACACTCATTGTAGAAGCCTATGCAATGTTAAAACAAGGAAACATTTTGGGAAATCAGTACAGCATGGCAATGTTATAGATATTCATTCCTTAACAGGCAATTCCACATGTTACATGGAATTAAATATTATTATAACTAATTTTCCTTAAGAGCACCAGATTTGCCATGAAAAACTGTTATATTCATGTAACTTCCTTGTCCCAGTATGTATTAAGTTGAAATAACTTCATAGTATACGTTGTTGTAGATAGAAAAGGGGATATGGGAAACCAAGTCGATAGTCAGATGTTTATAAGCTAGTCACTGTTCACTGGCCTTAAAGTTACATACTCCTTCCATAACAGTGCAAGAAACAACTGAATAGTGAAAATGTGAGAACAGTGAAATAATGATTACTTTATCACATTATTGAAGTACATTCTTGTGAATTTCTATTAGTTCTAACTTTTTCTCTGTATACATGTGCCCCCCTTCTCTAATTTATTTCTGACCACGTGGATGATATTTCTTGTACTTTCTTTTCTCCAGCTGCAATGCGTAGAAAAACTGTTGGGGGAGGGGAACTTACTCAGAAAGCAACCTAGTGGGGGGGAACCAATTGACATTCTTTAGTACTTTGATCCAATTCTGGTCTGCTGTACTGTGAACATTGATGCCAATATGAGACTAACAAATGTAGCTCATCCTAAGCTGCCAGGCATAGCCAAAATATTGTAACCAGAGAAGGCACAACGAAAGCTTGCCAATCTGCAGGATGTGCACAAGACTTATTTTCATAAACTTACTGTTACGCCTGTTGCAGGGCGATAGTATCCCTATCATGGGCTCCAGTATCTAACATCTCAAGCAGTGCACATCACAATGAATATGTAGAGGAGAAGTAGACAGTGGGAGCGGCAGGTACAATGCAGGGAGTGGAAGTGGTATCTGCCCTTCGATCAAGCAAGGTAACCTGACTTTATCCAATAAGTCTCACACAGCTCCTGTTGGCAAGCTTTCGTTGTGTTATCTCTAAAACCCAATGATCCAGGAAACTAGCGCATTTCACTTAGGTTGGCACTCCTATTCCTGTATGCCCAGTATCCTACACATGTCGTTTTCTGCTCTCTTCATGCAACATTTGGGTAGTACAATTCACACTTGTAATATGCGTTTTACATGCAAATGCCTACTCTTGTGAGAATGAATTTCCTGATTTACTCAAAATCATTAGAAGTGGAACAGTTTCGATTTGCATCTATACCCCTCATTTACAAGAGCTATGCATGATATTAGTTTTCTCTGCATAATGGGCTGCGATATCCTGTCGATGTTTCTTATTGACAGTGATATTTTAAATTCTTGTTCTCCAATTATAGAACATTCAAATGCCTGCACCGACTGAATATCTTTTAAAGCATAAATTTTATTTACTTGTGATTTGGAATATAAAGGTAATTCAACAAAGGAAATAAAAATAACTGTCAATATGATATCAGTTTAACTCTGCTTTAAAGTGACTATTCTATAGAATTTTACACATTTCAGTTCTCTTTAACAGTCTCAAAAATAAAGAGTTTGTGAACCTAACATCTGGATAGTTTTGAAAATTTGCATAAAGTAGTACCTAATTAAGTCAGCAACTCAGTGCTCTGAGCGTAAGCATATCTCTCTGGCTCCCAGGACTGAGAGAAGAACTTAAAGTCTGACACATAAGTAATATAGGGCAGGCAAAGTTCAATAAGTAAGGGTTTGCAGGGAAGGAAAATGAAACAGTACTCTGCAGGTTTGACTGAAATACTTGGATCATAAATATTTTGTTTTTCATAAAGCATTCACTTGTTTATAATTCTTTCTTATTATAACTGTTAATATATAAATTGAAAAATAAGTCGATATTTCTAAACATATTCTGCTCCAACTTACTTGTAATTATGTTAATCACAAGACTAGTTATGGTGAGGGTCCTCTCCGTCATCAGCTGTTCATCGACTGGTTGAACATCAGGTAACTGCCTCTCCCTTCTCTCGTCTGGTATGCTGTTCTTATTGGCTAGTCGTCTATGTTTGGTATGTCAAAATTCATCAGCAGATCTCGATCCTTAATTATGTAAATATTTTCCCACACTGTTAGCTCACAATAATTTTGCTGGCTTTAACAGTTAAGATATTTAGGTTGATATGATTGCAAGACCAAAAGTGGTGAGCTATGACTGATTTATCTGTTTCTTTGTGTTTGATGTTTCTGACGTGTTCTTTCATTCTGCTTTTCAAATTTCTTGCAATATAATATCAACCTAAATATCCAACTTTTAAAACCAGTAAAAAATTATTGGGAGTTAAAAGTATGGGAAAATATGTACAGCATTAAGGATTGAGATCGGCTGATGAATTTTGACATACCAATCATAGATGACATCTTATGACTAGCCAATAAGAAGAACAGCATACCAGGCAATGAGAGAAGGGCGAGGCCCTGATGTTCAACCAGTCGATGAACAGCTGAATGATGGAGAGAACTCTCTCTGAAAGTAGTCCACAAGTAAGTTGGAGCAGAATGTGTTTAGAAATATTAACATATTTTTCAATTTATCAATGTGCTCCACTGTTTTAAACACTTCATTTTTACCAATTTTATAAAACTGTTCATATGTTTAACTTTTGTATGATGTGTTGTAATACAGCAGTAACAGTATTTATTTGTAAATAAGATTTAATATCGCATGAAGCTTTCTTAAGGGGAGACTAAAGTGGACTGCAAACAGCAATGTGATCCAAGAACCGAAATCACAAATTGAGATGCTATCTTTTTATAAACCTTCTCTCTATTAAAGATATGTAATAGCTATGTTTAAAACTGCTGTTAAATGGTAGCACATTGGAGCTATTGCTTGGATGTTTTTTGCTAAACTAGAAGAGATTTAATTTAAATTACAACAACACTGTTTTCAAACTTCTATGAAAGGAAGATAGAACAGATTTGTCCAGAGCCAGCAAAGCGATAATCTCAGCTTTTCCATTTTGGCATTTGGATCACTGTTTTTAATTGCAGTCCAATTAATTTTTCCTGCAATCTTATAAATTTGAATTTACTCTTTAATTTTTGCTTGCTCTGCCATGTACATAGTAGATAGAGCAAGTACTGCTCTCCACATGAAATTTTGACACCAAGATTTTACTGGAATGCACATTTTGAGGTCCCTGGATAGAAAGTATCTTAAGAAAAAGGTCTTGTGCGTGTATGTGTTATGTCTGTGAACAACATAACTCAATGATGAAGTTGGTTAAATACTGAATTTGGTATTTAAGCTCAGCATCTTCCAAAGACACAACATTAACATTTTCAAAAGCTTCTGCTTTACATGGAAATATTTTTGAAAATGTTGATCTTAAAAGTAGCTCTGATGATTTTGATTAAAATACTGTTTCATTCAAAGGAAAACTTCATATATAAAGCCAATTCGACACATACATTGGACATCACATATTATTTACACCTGACAGAAGAAGTTAAGAAAAGTGATACTCCAACTAGTGTTCTAAAATTATTGGCATTAGAGACAATCCATACTAGATTTCTGGAACACGAATGGCTCCATATTTACACTGATGGATCACATATCAAACCAAGATGGAGCAGGGGCTGGAGTCACGTGTCACCTCTTTTCCTATTACAAATCTTTAAATTGTGGAACTACAAACTTTGATGGCGAAATTGAAGCAATTCGAATGGCCTTACAAAATCTTTTGTATAGAATCTGACATTTTCATCAATCAGTTATTCTCTCAGATTCCAGGGCGGAAATTATAGCAATTACTTCCAAGGTGTCACCAAAAAACCAAAAAATTATAGAATGTTGGAAAATCCTTACCCATCTAACAGCACTTCAAAAGCACTAGTCTTTCAATGGATACCAGCTCACTGTGGACTGAGTGGTAACGACAGAGCTTTCTTGCAAAAAGGGGTACCAGCAGTGTACAGAAATCTATAGTTAATCTACCATTTTATGCAGCTAAAAGATTTAGTCAACTCTGAATTCAAAAAAATTATTGCAAAATATTACTATGAAAAACCTAAAAATAAAAGATGGGAACGACCAAACATTCAAATAGTAATTCCTGAATACCGTTGAAAAATGACAGTTGCAATCTTCACGTTGATTATGGGATATGATTGTCTGGCAAAACATTTGAACAGAATTGGGATATATTCATGCCTCTGGCATGGAGGACCCAGGTTCGATCCCTGGTACTAACATGGGGATTTTATCTCCTCTGGGAGGTCTGGCATGGGGTGCACTCAGCCTCGTTAGATCCTGGAGGTACCAATTGAGGAGCTACTTGATGAAAAAGTAGTGGACCCAGGTTGAGAAGGCTATATAACTAGCCAGGAGGGCTCGGGGTACTGACCACGTCCCACTCTCCAGTAATGCACCCCACCAATGACACCTGTAGTGGGCAGAGGTGGGGGACACAGCGGCAAAAGCCTTGGCCCTTCATGGGCTGTTGCACTAGGGGTTTGGGATATATTCTTCACCACTTGTGAAGAAGAAATGGACTGAGACCACCTTCAAACATACCCGGCCACTTCTAGCACCCTATCCATCAGTGAAAAATATTGGAGATCAAGAGGATTAATGATTTCGGTCAGAAATCCAGCATTAGCAAACGTGACAAAATATGCATCTTGAATTTTCTGGAATAATCTCTGAAGTGCTTTTCATTCTGAACGACTTTTGCATAACTGTTAAACCTAAAAGATGGATAAAACCTTACAAAAAATGTAATATCATTAAGGCACACAATTTATGGCAAATAAATTTTTTGCAGGGATAACCACAAAAAGATAAAAAGATACTCATTCTTTTCTAAATAATGAAGTCATCTTGTTTTCTTATACACTTATGATGCAAAGTGAATGGAATGTCAAAGCCACCACATAACAACCAGGTCTTAAAAGATTTGACTATCACTTAAACATACTGTATTCTTCTATATCATTTGTGTCTATAAGAAAATATGCAAAACATCAATTTGTACAAATATTTATTTACAGGAGGATAAGCTTTACAAGAACGAGTAGAAAAATCCATGTGAAAGTACATATAAGATTTTTAAAATATTTTATTTTGTAAGCACAATACATACATTTTAAACATATTGTAACAATATTCACTTTTCAGTTATTTATTTGCTTTAATTTACAACCAATTATGGCCTCAGTTAACACAAATTATCACAAGATTCACACTAAAACTCTTTCTGTACATAAAGCCTCCTTGGCAACATGAGATGCCAAGGAGCATTCATTTTGGATGCTTCCCAGAAGGAAGCTTGAAGTAATGTTACAGTAGGTGTTTATAAAAATGGCAGTGTATCTGGCAATGAAAATGTAACATTAAGAATATCTGTCAGCAGCACTGCAACTCGTATGTATACAAGTGTTGGGGGAAAATGTCTACCCAAAATTGTTTGTGGTGCTATGCTAGTGGTTGCTGCATTTGTGCAAACAAACGATGTTCTGCACTAGGAAAATTCAGCTTTGTTCTTTTCACACTGATCAGCAAGTGTTTCATTACCACTAAGGTGCCATTCACAATGAAAATTAAGCATTAGCATACCAATGTCAAGCTTAATGTATATGTTGTCTTACACAGAAAGGCTGTAAACAAGTCAACACACGAAGGAAAATCTGATGTGAGATGGCAGAATTATCACATGATGAGGTGGTGTTATAAATTTTGCATGATTACCTTTGCAATACCATTTTTCCATCCTCAGCTGTTTTTTCCCTGCAGATGCAATAGATGGTATTGCACAATTAGTGCTGCAATATTTACAAGGTTAGTTTGGAAAGTAAGGCAGAACAATTTTTTTCTGCTTTGGTACTGTGGCTTGGTAATGTTGAAATTTCTATAGTTTGAAGCTGTCACTACAGATGCTATTTGTTTTCGATGTGCAGCACTAGCGAGAGAGGCGTGCAATAATAATTTATATGTGATGCTCATAAATGAAACTGTTTTGCAAGTGAAATAGATGTATACGACCGTTAGCTGTGCTTAGCCATTCCATACCTACGACGAAATCTGCCATTGTCTAGCAAGAGATTTTGTAAAAGAAATAATTTATAGACTGGCAATTTTCTGAGTGTAAATAAAGTATTTAAGACATTTGTGAAAGTAATCTTGATTCTTTCATCAGTATAATACATCTGTACCATCTCTGAGATTAAAGTATAGGAATTTCAACCTCTCGACTGATGCTAAGCACGAGGGGCATATACAACCACCCTGTTACTTCTGGCACACTAAAGCCAAATTCAATATATAAAAATCCTGTTCCAACCTTTATTTATTTAAATGACGAAATTTGTGGCCTGTCAAAGGTTTGTGAAAATGCAGAAGTGAAATCAGCTGTCCACAGATGGCTACACCATAATCAAACTTACTTCTATGAACAGGGTATAATGAAACTGTTATGATGACGGAGAAATGTGTTGAGAAAGTTGGCAACTATATATAAAAGTAGGTAAAAGATGTTAGTTCATTTGTGCATTTTTTTTGTTTTTTACCTGTTTTACTTCTTTTTCTTAAAAAAAAAATTACGTGTTACTTTCCAATCCACCCTTGTATAATTATAACACAAGATAAGTGAAATTTTGTTACGAATATTTATTATGTTTGTTACAGAAGCTTATACCATGCTTATGTCTAAGTTTCACTGTGACTGGCTCCTAACATGTGCTTATCAGCAATAATTTGAATTATCTAGATTTTGCTGTATACACATGAACCCATTTTACAATAGCAAGAGACTTTACATTTTCTGAAGAGCTGACTGAACATAATTATATATATATATTTTTTAAATTTACATATTTAATGTTGCTTTGACAAACATGTCCAATTGTGCCACAATAAGTTTTACAATTTCTTGCACAATTGGGTTACATTAACAAAATTCAACACATTCTTGGAAAAAGCTGGATTACCAAGGATGTTTAAGATGGTTGTTGGTATACTGCGTCCAGTATAGAAATGGCACTAGATAAACAAACTGGATGTACAACAGTAGCTTTTTGGCTGGAGCTCACTGCCTAGGATTGAGGGGGGTGTTCATTGAGTTCATGAAGATAATGTAGGATAGAGCAGTGTAAATGTGATATACTGTAGATCAAGGTCTTATGAACGAGCGTGTGAGTGTGCATGGTTTAAGGGCCCGTCAACAACTAGGTCATTAGGAAGGTCTTATGAAATAGTAGCACTGCAGAGCTGGTGATTTTCACATTTGGAACCATCAGAGTAAATCTGTTGTGATTCAGCATATGCACCACAAAATGTACTGAATAAACAGAGATAATTAGTCTTTGAAACATAAGCTTGAATTTTGTTGTGGTTGCCTGTGTTACCTTTGTTATTACTTTTTACTAGAAATCAAGGCAGTTTATTTTCTGAGCCTATATTTCAGTACATCATGCACATATTTCTTCCACAGTATTCAATGCATGTTTAAGAATTACATCATGTCCACGATACAGGAAATAACCTTTGAACATATTTCCTTGTAAATAAAGGGGATACCAGTATATGCTATCTGCCCACATGCTTTCATAGGGAATATCTTCTATTGAAAACCATTCAGGCTGCATTTCTGCAACAGAAAATATATTTAAACATATATTGTTGCTCTTAAGTTAATGACAGTGAAATTCTATGAATAATGCAATGTTAGGTTGATGCAAATGTTTCTAGCTACTTTGCAGATTTGAGACACGCACTGGCTGGATGGTAGGCCTTGGCCCTTCATGGGCTATTGCACCGGGGTTTAGTTTTAGAGGCACCTTAATGATGCACAGTCAAGAGGAAATAAATCTTTCCAGTGTATTCTGTTAACAGTCAAGGCACCTTGAAACACTTTTGCCACATATGGCAAGGAAAAAACTACTAACGTTTTAAAGCTGAGCAACATGATCACATGGCGGTAGACCTTCAGGCTTTGGTGCAGACCTTTATATGTTATAATTCAAACTGATTTATGTAATTTAATTCCACAACTGGCATATATGATGCACTTTTGTTGCTCAGCCAAGTGTGCCACTTAAAATCCATTGCCAGTTTTCAAAATGCTATAAAGTTATGCATCAATTCTATATTTATAAGTTCTGAGGCATAAACTTGGACAGCTAAAAATAAATAATTTAATAGAGTTTTACGTCATTTAAAATGTATGAGTCTTCATTTGCTTGAATAATTTGACATCATGGATATACATATAGGGCCATTAAAATTTATGGTAACCCATTTGCGGGCTCTCTCTTCTGCATCGGCAAAATAATATATACAGGGTCTTTTGCAAGTAAGTGGATGTTTGAAAAATTGACAGAGTTTAATTATTTTTGGATATGTTGTATATATTCATTAATAGAAACATTCCCAGTGCCGTACAGTCGATTCAGTTCCTAATGTGGCCACCAAGGTCTACTAGAGAGCATTTTTGTGCAATGAAAATCACTACTTCAAATACGCTTTGCTATTTTGTTGTTTACTTTTTGTTTTGTTTAAAGACGTGGAAGGAAGACACAAGATGCTGTGTACTCGATTAACTTTACTACAATGATGGAAAACCGCTACCTGGTTTGAGATTGGGAAACGTGGCTGAAATTCATTGACAAGTTTGAAACACGATGTCAGGTGCCTAACAGAAAGACCATCCTTTCAGTTGGTGAAAAGTTTCAGGAAACAGGATCTGTAAAACAGAAGAGAAGATCAAATCGGCGTCTTTCTACAACACATGAAGAAAACTAGCGAATATCCACTGTGTTTCATTAACAGCCCAAGAAAATCAATCTCCAAAGCTACTCAAGAAATGAACATTTCTCCTACTTCTTCTGTATCTTTTGGAAAATGCTAATTTCTGGACACCAGATTCAAATTCTCCAGGTTCAAATTATTGGCCTCCGTGATTTCCCGACCTAACTCCCTTGCATTTTTTCCAATGGGGATTCATTAAGGACAGAGTGTATGCAACTAAACCAGGCACTATCCCTGAATTGATTGACAGAATTGTAACTAAAGTACAGCTGGTCACTCCTCATATGCTGTTGGAGGTGCACGATGAGATGTAATGTCACCTGCACTTGTGCATTGTTTAGGGTGATAGGCGCATTGAAAATTGTGGACACCGATTGCAATTGTTACCTATGTGGTTTGTGTTATAGTGTGTTACTTTAAACTTAAATTTATGCAAATGAAATCTATGCTGGGAAAATGTTTTTATTAATATGTACAACATATCCGAAAAGAATCAAAATCTGTTAATTTTTTTAACGTCCATTTGCTCATGAAGGACCCTGTATATTATAATATATAAATATTATCATCTTCAGGTAACAGTCATGAATCTTACCCTCAGATTCTTGTATTTCACCTTCATATTTATTAACAGAAAAGACGTGAACTTCATGCAGAGTTGGATCTCCTACAAATTCATATTCCAGTAAACCAATTCTTTTCATTTCTTTTGAGACTATACCACTTTCCTCCTCCAATTCTCTGAAAACAAAAATAGAGCATGAAATATAGGGTGATCAAATTTATTTGAGCAGCTCTATGGGTGCGGGTGGTATGTACCTCAAGAGATCTTGAGTTCAAATCTGGGAGAGTGACCCAGGAGAAAAAATTAAAAAAAAGACTTGAATGCTTGATTTGGCATACTGTGGCTTAAAAGGGGGGGGAGGGGGCGGCGGCAGGCAGATTACAAGAACGTATGATGTACACTGTTTGGCCAATTTAATTACCATATAAACGTGCATTTATTAAAAAAACGAAGGAGTCTGGTGACCCAGGGGATTTGGAGAGCAATTATATTCTGTGCGGAATAAGTTGGCAGCCAGCATGTAGAAAAAGAAAGCAGTACTCACCCTCTCACTCACACGCAGTGTTATGATGATCCTCTCCTGCTAACTAGGCAATACTGAGTGAGAGGTGTCACAGTGAAGGAGATTTGACAACAACGATTTTGACTGGAAAAGCTATGCTCTTAATGAGGGTTCTTCATTGTACTCGAGGGAGCGGACTCAGGTCATTTCCAACCAATATCACTATCTCTTTCTGCCAAATTATTCCGAACAGACTCTACCTTTATGTGATTAAAAGACTAAGCCAACACTTGGAAACAAATGGCAGATATGGAGAATAGTAAAATTGAAATATGATAGGAGATTAGTAGTTGATTAGGAATGAGGAGTCAATGATAGCTCAGTTCCCATTCCTGACACTTATGTAGAAATGTCTACACTATTCACAAACATCTAAAGCATCCAAGAGGACGGACATGCAGTTGTGTTTATCCCAGTATTGTATTAATCTCTCATACATATCCATGCTTGCACGCTTTGAAATTTATAGCAATATTGCTAATCTAAACTAGTACCAACGGAGTTAAATACAAAGTTTTGCAATCTTAATAGTTTGAATTCTGTGAATGGCAGCACCGTGGCTGAGCAGTTTGACTGTTTGCCTACCATCTAGGTGGCCCAGCTTCGATCCCAGGGACCCACATTTAGTATTTGTGGTGGACGAAGAGGCGCTTGTACAGTTGGGTTTGCAGATTGTTGTAAACATGTGCAATAGTAACAAGATGAAGTTTTTGTTAGCATTCCACAATGGTTTTGATATGATATACTGTCCTAAAAAGGGACACTAGGTGAGTTACAGACTCTTCATGAGCTAATATCTTCTGTCAAACTTCGAATTTAGGTATTTTCATTACTTTCGTCCTGTTATTTAACTTTTTTTTATGGATGACAGATACAGCAGTCCCAGTGTCTGCCAAGGGTAGTATTACAAACCAGCAGTGATAGAATCCTAAGAGCTATATTTTGATTTCTTGCCCATAACAAGGCACTCACCTGGCTGCAGCGGCTTCTATTGTCTCTCCTTTTTCTAGTTTTCCTCCAAATCCATTCCATTTTCCTTCACCAAAGCCTCTTTTTTTAAATCCAAGAAGAAGATTATTTTGTTTGCGAACCATAACCAAAGTTAGAACTTTTCGACTGACACTCATTGTAGAAGCCTAGATTAAATGCTCCTATACATTAAACAAAAGTACCTTTTATTAATTAATACAAGGAAACCATTTTGTGAAATCAGGAGAGGATGAAAAAGTTCTAGATGTTCATAGGTTAATCGGCACATGGAATTAAATATTATTGGAACTTTTGGTTGTTATACAGACTGTCTTTACTCTTGTACAAGGTATTCTTAAAAACACTTATCCCTGTATCCACTGCATGTTAATTAAGATACACAATTTCTTATTGCTAATTTTTTTGGGGGAAAAAGGGAACATTGGCTTACAGTAGACTTTAAGCAATAGTCAAATATTTTAAGAACACAGCTGGTTGGTATGTGATGGCTATGAAATTGCTCTCTTTGTGTGACCAGGAGATACAAAAGTGAATAACATATACCTATTTGAGAACTGTATACGTATTGGAAAATTTAAATAAATAACAAGGAATAAGTTGCAAATAGTTCACCCCACACAAAGTATATTTGACATAAATTGTATGTTTTAAACAAGATCTACAGTTTTTGTATTGTAAGACTTCGTTCAGCAGACCTAACAGACCTAAATTTATGGAATCCACATTATCACACTTTAATTCCGTGCACTGATATAATTTACCTATTAAAGAGTTGAGTAATAACGCAATCAACATACTACAGTATTTATGTAAATTTAGTGGTACCAAAAATGCAACATGCACACACACTATTCCAGTATTCATCCATTAACCTATTTCAAACATGTCACACACGCAATCTGGGCCATTCTGTAAAGGAACTTACAACTGCAAAATGTGTATTATTTTTAATTTATGCACAGAAAGCTTCGGTTAGGTATATAAATCAAATAACAGTTTCTGTTAGTGTTCACTTTAAAATGCACGTGTCTCACCACTGTTCACCACTCTTTGTTTTGCTTCCTTGCTCAATCACTTGTCAACTGTAGTGGCAGGCAGGATACCAACATATTGAAAATTATTTCCATCAGTTCGGCTTATGTCAGAATGTATTTGCCTGTCATAGCCTAGTTTCTTTCTTAAACCGACAATTTCAATACAAATTCAATTGTACATAGTCAGCATGGAAACATTATTTGGCATTTCTCTTATATGCATTTAATCGTAAGATAGGGAAATTGCAAATGCTACGTTGTCAGCTTGTTTAATAGTTTTCACGCCACCACCTGGTCAGGCCAGGCAAGATTCAAATTACCGTTACTGTAAACTTTAAATTGTCACGTGGAAGCAACTGTTTTTACCACCAGGAAATTGTAGTGCTCCCAACTGTGTACGCTTTCAAAACGCGAAAAGAAAAATCTGATGTGTTGCTCTCACATGACTTTCTGTACTCTTCTACTAACCATTCTTACAAATATTTTTACCATAAAAGTCACATTTCACCAAAGCTTACTTCCTAAATAACTCGAGAACCATTAGTCAAATCTGAACCAACGAATCATTGATTTGAAGCTCTCTCTGCCTTCTATGCTAAGTCAGTGATGTTAAGGATGAACGCGCACTCACGCGCAGATCGCTGTGACGCGGACAGCTATCTCACTTACTGGCACACTGTCTATAACCGTAACTCTAACTCTGCTGTTTCCTCGCCTCCTTATATGTAGCGGGGATGACGTCATACGGAGCTCTCGAAAGCTCCGGAGAAATCCCCTTTTGGTTCTGCCAGTCTGATTGTTGTTAGTCACGTACACACAACAGTCGCGCGACGCAGCCTGACTTTGGGTGCCATTGTTCGCCAGTCTGGTATGTGGTGTGAAGTAGCTTAGCCCCGACAGTCCTTTGTTTTGCGCCGCGCACGGAGTCACAATATCTTACTATACAGAAAATGTAGATTTCGTTAAAGCACACAAATCATTTTCGTGGAGTTAAACATTTTCGAGATTTTCCTTATTATTACTGGTTTGAATTTAAAAATACTTCTACCTTTTCAAATAGAAATTTACTATTTGTTTTTTGTGTCAGCCAAGCCCAGCTCTTAAAAGATTTTACTATCGCTTAAAGCCTACTGTATACTTTATTTCCCTTGTACCTATAAGGAGTGATGCAACGAGATAATTTCTACAAATGTTTATGTCAATTAACATGAAGTAGACAGTGAAATAATAGTTTATACAAGAGCAGAGAAAATCATGTGAGTGCAACACATCTTTTTCTTCGGTTCAGGGCACTTCGAAACGTGTATTTGCGTTGAAATGTCGATGTCAATTTTTTGTTTATATTATAACACTATCACAGTTAGCGGAAATAAAGTGTGGTAAAATATTACTTACATTTTGATCGGAACTGTGTAACCATGTTTGTGTATAAATTATACAGCGCTGTTGTTCCTTCATTTCCCTTCGAAGACAATAACCAACTTTGACATTGTGTCAGCGGGGGCGCGTCTTGCTGTCTATTTCCGTGTCATTCG